>SMMQ01002215.1:39680-50959 GCA_008271595.1 [Pythium] brassicae (nom. inval.) | reverse complement strand
CGCGTCGCCGCGTGCGAGTCCCGCGCGTTCGCGTCCACTTCGCCCGCCGTGTCGCGTTTCGCGGACACCCGCGCGCCGACGCAGAAGCAGCGCGAGATGCTCTACAGCCGCATCGTCGCCAAGATGGGCAAGACCCGCAACTCGCTCTCGCTCGAGTCGGTGGACCGCATTCTGGCGTACCTGCAGCACCTCGGGCTCACGACGCGCCTCGCCCTCTCGGCCATGGCAATGCACCCAATGGTGCGTTTTCATTCGCGGCGACTGTGCGTTCAGTGCACACTTAGTACACAGGCGGTGGGGAGAAGACTCACTGGGGTGGGCGTGTGCGCGCAGATGAGCAACTACTTGATCCCAACGCTGGACGAAAAGGTACGAGGCGACTGCGCGGTAGCGGCCCTCAGCTGCGCTCGCAGCGAGCGCTGACGCTCTCGTGCCCGTCCCCCAGGTGAACTGGCTCCGGGCGAACGGCGTTACCGGCCCGCTGCTCGTGCGCGCGATCGCGCGCCACCCGAACATCCTGGGCGTGCGCGAGCAGTCACTGCTGGACGTGAAGCAGTGGTACATCGCGCAGGGCGTGCCGGCGAGCAAGGTACTGATGCGCGTGTGCTGTTGAAAGGGAGCGATGGAGGGGGGGGACGACCTGTACGCTCACTGCGTGCGCGTGTGTGTAAACGACCAGCTGCCGTTCCTGATCTCCGTGTTCCCGCATGCGCTGTCGATGAGCATCAGCGAGAACCTCGAGCCGAAGCGGCAGTTTCTGCTCGACCTGGGTCTGAGCCCGCGGCAGGTGGTCGGCGTGATGCAGCGCGCGCCGCAGTTCATGTCGCTCGCGCACGAGCGCCTCGAGCTCAAGGCCGCGCTGCTCCGGGCGCGCGGGCTCACGGCCGATGAGATCACGAAGCTGGTCTCGAGCACGCCCGAGGTGCTCGCGCTCGCGCCAGAGACGATCGAGGCGAAGCTCTGCGTGCTCGACGAGCTGCTCGGCAGCCGCGAGCTCACGACGAAGGCGTGGACGTCCAACTGGCGGATCATCATGTGCAAGTCGCAGCAGCTCGCGGCGGCCCACGCGTTCCTGGCGAACGAGGTCGGCATGGCGCCCGACCGCATCGCGTGTAACGTCAAGATGCTCATGCGCAACGTCGACCGCATCCTCCGTCCGCGGTACGAGTTCCTGCTCGCGAGCGGCGCGCTGACCGCCGAGCAGCTCGCGCGCAAGACGGCGTGGATGCTCATCTCGGACGACCAGCTCCAGGACAAGTACCCGGGCTACACGCCGCCGGGCCGCAAGGCCGACGCCGCCGCCAAGAGCAAGACGGCGAGCAAGGCGGCGGCTCTCGCTTTCTAGCGAAGAGGGTGGAGGTAGAGAGAAAGCACGAGGAGGATGGATGGGAGGCTTTCGGCCACAGATACATGTGCAATGCACGTTCGTACTTTAACGAAAACTTAAGATGCAGAATAACGAGTCGGGATGATTGTGAGTGTATTTACTGAGCGCGACGTACTCGTATGCGCCGTGGCCTGCGCGAACACCTCGGCAAGCACCCAGTGGCCCCGGAGCTCATCGTCCACGCCCCCGCCGAGCCCCGAGCGGCTAAGGATTTGGGGGCACACGTCCACGATCTCGACTCTCGGGTCGGCGCGCGTGAGTAGCGAGCGCCTGCGCGTCCCCACCGAGAGCTCGTCCGGGAAGCAGCAGCGCACCTGCACGAGCTCAGCTCGCGGATGAGCGATGCACCCATCGACGCGACGCGTACGAGCAGGGCTCGTTCGTGAACACGGCGCTCGCGGGCCCAGCGCTGACCGTGCTCCGGCACTTCCTTACGCCGGCGCGCTTCGAGCTCCCGTTCTCGTGGGGCGGCACGGGAGGTGTTCTGGCTCGCTGTTGGAACCGGTCCTCCTTCGCCTTGCCTTTCGGGCTCGGCCTGCTCAACTTGGTGTCGAACACTGACCTCACGCGCATGCTTCGACGTCAACCAGAGGTGTTCGGGTTTCCCCTTTCGGGTTGCTGAACTAGGCGAAGAGGCGCGTGGGTTGGTACCTCCCTCTCTTATATTTAGAAAGTGGGTTTTTAGGACCGAGAGCAGACTGAGAGAGAGAGAGAGAGAGACTCGAATGCTGGCCACACCCGCCGACGGCTTGCGCTCGCTTGCGTCACGCCGCCTGCTGCTGCGTCCAGAGAGCGCCGCCCGCCTACCTACACACACAGAAAACGCGAGCTGGCGCCCGCCCTCCCCCCACAGCCTGCTCATCTGCTTGCTCTGCTTGAAGGGCCGGAGCCACAGCCACTTGCCTGTCTGTCGGTGATGCGCGGCCCCAGCTCCCCCTCCTCCTTTCGTCGTCCTCCTCCCCCGCCGCTGCCCTCGCGCAGCGCTCTTGTCTTGATTTTTGTATCGCGGTCGGTGTATAAACTTCGTGGTGGCTGTCCGCCGCTATTCGCAGGCGATGGCCGGGCGGCAGTTGTTCTGCCACAGGCGGCGGCGCGCGTAGCTGGAAGAGCTCTTCGCCGCGGCCCACGGCCCCGTGAACGAGTCCGCGTACGACCAGCCGTGCTCGTCGCCCTTCCGGGTCGAGTACGCCCAGCCCTGGCCCTCGAGCCCGTCGGGCACCTCGGGCGCGACGTCCTCGAACGTGTTGGACGACACCTTCTGGTCGAACGTGGACCAGTGCTTGCGCTCGTGGTTGTTGGCCGGGACCCACGCCCCGCCCACCCAGAGCTCGTTCTCCCAGATGTGCAGCGTCTTCTGCCCGTCGTCCTCGACCTTGAGGCAGACCTCGAGCTCGATGGTCGGGTCGCAGTGCTGGCGCTCGAACTCCTCCGGCACGGCGAGCGGGAACGTCTCCACCACTGGGTTGTTCGCGTGCTTGGCGAAGCGTGCGATCGGCAGCGACAGCGACCCGATGAGGTCGTCCTGGTTCATCGTGTCGTGGTCCACGACGCGCACCACGAGCTTCTGCGTGTCGACGTCGAGCACCTCGAACTCGAAGCGCTCGGCGGGGCGCCAGACCGGGTTGAGGCTGTTCTTGAAGCCCGTGCTGCGCACGCGCTCGTCGCCGACCTGCAGCGTCACATACGGGTCGCTGCTGCGCCCCTGGAAGCCCGAGTCGGCGGCGGGGAGGTCCGTCGCCTTGATGAGCGTCACGTGCAGTTCCGGCATTCTCTCCTGGCGTCGTTGGGGCTGCTGCTGCTGCTGCTGGGAGGATCTCGCCTACGTGAAGTGTGCGGCTGCTGCGTGTGTCTGTGCCGGCGCTCTTGCGTGCGTGCGTGCGTGTGTGTGTGGAGGTTGGTGACGGCGGCGCGAGCGCGAGTTCGGGAGTGTGAGGAGAGAGAACTCAGGAGGTGGGTGGATCCGATTCCCTCTTCTTTTTCACGACACAGGCTGGCTCGGGGTGGTAGATTGAGGTTTTAGATGTGCACCACAAAAAACCTCGCCCGAAGGGCAAAGTTTGGAAATGGGTGGGTGCGTTTCGACACTTTGGGAAAAGCGGTGCAAAAGGTGGTGGCACCACCACCACCACCACTGCTCCTGCTCCTGCTCCTGCTGCTGGTGCTGGTGCTGGTGCTGCGCACAACGGTTGCGCTGGTCCTCATCGCAACAGATTGCCCCGACAACAACACGATTGTGTCAAGCCCCACCGCAGCAGAATATCTTTCCGCAATGGCGTTGGCATTGTTGATGATCGACTGCCATTCGAGCTTGCTCGGTGGAGTGAGAAGGTCACCGTGGTCGCCGCGATGCCACCAGCATCTCGACGATCCGAAATACAGTGTACGAAACATGCCCGGTGCGACGGGAGCGTTGACTGACAGTCGATATCGGTCGTCGCCGCACTCGCGTGTAGACAGTGTATGCAGATGCGATCAGCGCATGCATTTGGGCGTGTTTGCTAACGCGAACGCCGGTTGTTGTCGCAGGAGCCCATCGGTGCCGACCGAGTACACGTGCTTCTTCGCGACTTCACTTCGATCAAATAGATCGTAGCGCGCGCGACTGGACTGACTTGCAGAACCGCCCTGAGAATCATTGATGCGTATGCACTCGTGTGCGCTGCGAGACATGAGAGTCGATCTGTTTGCTGCCGCCCAACTCGACCAAGGTCGTCTGTGACGGCGATACTGATACAACAACTGACATGCTCGCTCCCGCGATTCTGAAGGCAGGGTGAGCAAGTGTGAGCAGCAAATGCGCACCGAAGCTGAGGCGAGCTGACGTAATTACTCGGACAGATCGGTGTTCATGAAGAGCTGGCACATTTCAGCAACATGGAGCAGTTGCAGTTGAGAGAGCGCGCCTTTGAGCTTGCAGCTTGGACACCACGACGACTTGAACGGAGCCATTTCTGGTTATTCACAAATTTAGTTTCAAGAAAACAGAATTTGATAAAAATCAGAAAGCAGGACTCATGAGACGAAGCACAAAGTAGATGTCTAATTTCAGAAATATCCATGATCATATTCACCATTTGTATGCTTTATATGTCGTTTTCAGTAATAAAGTCAAAATTTCATAACCAAAAAACGAAAACTAGATTCAGTAGTCGACGATGTCCTTCACATCCAACTCACTTCTCGAGCTTCTCGACGTGGTGGCGCACCGTGCGCACCTCGAGTAGCACAGCGTCAAAGCCCTCGCGCATGGCGCGCCAGCGCTGCTGCTCCAGGTCGCGGTGGCGCAGCACCGTCTTGAGCAGCTCGCCCCAGAACGTCGTGTTGAGCGCCACGCCCACGAGCACGAGCCACTGGAACCACGAGAGGTACGCAAAGCCGAAGATGTCGTCCATCACGACCGGCACGTGCGTCGTGAGCAGCGTCAGCGCCAGCGAGAGCCCGCCGGCGAACTGCATGTACTTGTTCGCGAACATGCGCGAGAACATGGGCTCCGTGAAGCTGCGCAGCGTGTACGCGCGCAGCACCTCGGTGAACGCGAGGCTCACGAACGTCATCGTCTGCGCGCGCGCGAGCCCCTCCGAGACGCACTCAAAGCCCACATGCGGATCGCAGTAGACCGCGGCCGTGTCCACGACACTGGTGCTGCCAGCGAACGCGCCAAACACGAATGCGTCATCTGCGCGCGCGTTGCAGTTGCCGCGCAGCTGCCAGCCGGCGCCCATGCCGTTCCAGCGGTGGCACGTGACATTCGTCAGGTCCGTGCCCTGCGCGCCGCCGCCCGCCGCGAGGATGTCGTCCTGGAAGAAGAGCCCAAAGTTCCAGTAGAGACCCAACAGCGCCGTGCCCATGGCGCCGACCGCGAGGATCAGCGCGTTGCACGCGACGATGAGCCACAGGCGGCCGTGGATCAGCGGCTGAGACTTTGGACGCGGCATGTCCTCCATGATCTTCGGGTCGCCCTTCTCGAGGCTCAGCGCCACCGCGGGCATGCCGTCCGAAAACAGGTTCAGTAGCAGGATCTGCAGCGGCTCGAGCGGCATGGGCAGCCCGAGCGCGACTGACGACACGATCAGGATGATTTCGCCGACGTTCGTCGAGAGCAGGAACATGACGAACTTTTGGATGTTTGCGTAGATCACGCGGCCCCGCTCGACCGCCGCGACGATGCTCACAAAGTTGTCGTCGGTCAGGATCATGTCGGACGCGCCTTTCGCCACTTCGGTGCCCGAGATGCCCATCGCGACACCAATGTCGGCTTCTTTCAGCGCCGGCGCGTCGTTCACGCCATCGCCCGTCATCGCCGCGATGAGCCCCTGGCGCTGGAGCGACTTGACGATCTCGATCTTGTCCTCCGGCTTGGCGCGCGCAAACACGAGTGTGCGGGACGTGATTGCGTCAACATCCGGCTCCGGCAGGTACACGTCCCCGCGCGGGCGCAGCGCCGAGCAGTCAGTTGCTTCCTCGTTCTCGTCCGCGCCGACCTGGAGCAGGTCGATCTTCTTCGCGATCGCGACCGCGGTCTGCAGATAGTCGCCCGTGATCATGACCGTGCGCACGGACGCCATGCGCGCGCTCGCGATCGCCTCGCGCACGCCGTCGCGCTCCGGGTCGATCGACGCGACGAGCCCGAGCAGCACGAGCGGGTGCGAAAGGCGCTCGAACTTCTCGTCCGCGTCGTCGCAGTCGAACGCGTACGGGATCTCTGTGAGCGGGTTGATCGCCACTGCGAGCACGCGCAGCGCCTGCGACGACAGATCGTCCACGGCGCGCAGCACCTGCTGGCGCTGCGGGTCCGTGAGCGGCACCATCACGCCGTCCGTGCGGCAGTAGCGTGTGCAGTTGGCGAGGATGTAGTTCGGCGCGCCCTTGACGCACGCCACGTACTTGGCCTTGGGCTCGAGCTGGAGCGCGCCGAGCTTGGCGGTCGGCGGCAGCTGGTTGAGCGTGATCATCATCTTGCGCGACGACGAGAACGGGACCTCGACCACGCGCGGGTACTCGTCCGCGACGTAGTCCTCCCAGATGCCGGCCTTCGCGGCCGCCACGACGAGCGGCGCCTCGGACGAGTTCCCGAACGGCACCCAGCTCATCACGCCGTCGACCTCTTTCTGCTTCAGGTGCGTGTTCGAGCAAAGCACGCTCGCGAGCAACGTCGAGCGCACCTGCACGTTGCCGCTGCCCGGCGGGGCCTGGTTCACGCCATCGAGGTAAATGCCGCCCTCCGGGTTAAATCCTTTGCCCGTGATTGCGTATTCCTTGAAGTCGCCCCAGAGCTTCACGGCCGTCATCTTGCCCTCAGTGAGCGTGCCCGTCTTGTCCGTGCAAATCACGGACGCGGCGCCGAGTGTCTCGACGGCCGCGAGCTTGCGCACGAGCACGTGCTTGCGGGACATGGCGGTCGTGCCCGACGAGAGGCAGATCGTGACGACCATCGGGAGCCCCTCGGGCACGGCGCTCACCGCGACCGAGACCGCGAACATGATCATCGTGAGCCAGCCGGGGCGCTCCGGGTGCTTCGGGTCGATGTACCCGCGCGCGAGGCCGATCACGAACACGAGAATCGACACGCCGAGCGCGATGACGCCCATGATGTAGCCGAGCTTGTGCAGCGCGCGCTGCAGCGGCGTCTGCTTGGGCTTGTGGCGCGCGATGCACTCGGCGAGCGGGTTGCGCAGCCACGATCGCTTGTTGCTGCCATTGCCGCCGGCGTCTGCGCCGTTGTTTGCGCGCTCGCCACCGCTCTTGGCCTTGAGCAGCGCCGCGATCGAGCCCACGCGCGTGCTCATGCCCGTCTCGACGACCACGCCGCGCGCGTTGCCCGCGGTGATCGTCGTGGACGCGAACACCATGTTGTCCGCCGTGAGCTTGGCGGCCTTGCCCGCGCCCGGCGGCGGCGCGTTGAACTTCTTCGACACGTCCTCCGACTCGCCCGTGAGCAGCATCTCGTTCGACTTGAGGTCCACGCTGTGCACGAGCCGGATGTCGGCGGGCACGACGTCGCCCGTGACGAGCAGCACGACGTCGCCCGGCACGAGCGCCTTGCTGTCCACGACCTGCTGCGCGCCGTCGCGCACGACGACCGACTGCGGGCTCGAGAGCTGCGACAGCGCCTCGAGCGCATTGTTCGCGCTGTTCTCCTGCACGGTCGCGATCGTCGCGTTCAGCGTCACGATGAACAGGATCGCGATGCCCTCGACCCACTCCTGGAACGCCATCGACGCGAGCGCCGCGAAGAGCAGCATGGCGATGATCAGGTTGTAGAACTGCAGCAGGAACACGATGTAGAGCGGCGAGCGGGGCTCCTCCTCGAGCGCGTTCGGCCCGTACGTCTGCAGCTTGGCCTCGGCCTGGTTTGATGTGAGGCCGGTCTGCAGGTTTGTCTGCAGCATGCCCGCGAGCGCGGCCGCCGGCGTGGATTGCCAGAGCTTCGGATCGTTCGACTCGAGCTGCGCGAACGACAGCTTCGCCTCACGCGGGTGGTCCGCGAGCAGGCGCTCCGCGTCGCTCAGGAACCGCTTGCGGTGGTCCTGCTCCTCCGCGGCGCGCTGCGACGCCGCGAGCTGGTCGTCGTTCGACGACGTACCGGGCGTGCTGTCGCGGCGCAGCAGCGCGTTGCTGCTGGCGCTCAAGGCGCGCGCGCGCGGCGAGTGGGTAAGGAGACTCATGTCCATGTAGTCGGCGGACAGGCGGGGGGACTGGAGCGTCGCACCGCCGAACGACGGAAGCGAGTGCGCTGAGCTCTTGCGCTGCGCCGCGGGGTCGCCGAAGAACATCATTCAGCGGTTGATTACGAGTGGCGTTGCGTCCCAGCGACGGAGGCGGGGGCAGCAACGAGCGAGTGGAGAGGGCGGAGAGGCGCACGTGGCTGCCAGCGTGGGGATCGTCTCTCGAGACGACAAAAGCGGACGAGTCGAGAGTGAACGCGAGGTGCTGACGACGCGCTTGGACGGACGATCGGTCCGACTTGAACTCGCAAGCTTGTCTTGGCTTGAGATCCTCGAGTCGAAGTCGGGACGCTTCAGAGGGCTGGTGGGTGGTCTTGTCAGCCAGAAGGTGGGGAGTGGAGATCGCCTGTGCTCGAGGAGGCAAATTCCAAAGTGAGGCAAGAGCAGCGCAGGAGAGCGACCCGCTCGTTTGGAGTGAGCTTTTTAGTTTATCGAGCGACTCACTCTCGACTGCCGAGAGATATGAGATCCTGCTGGTAGCTTCAATCTGCGAAATGGTTGGTTAATTTCTGGACCCAAATTCGCCGCTTCTGACAGATTTCCTGCTTGCATACAGAGTCAACTGAAAATGTCGACTCCCTAGCCCTTCAACACCGACCAATTGGGTGCCGTTGACTGAATGTTTTCGAAAGATTCAAGGTCTCATACAAATTTCGAATCGAAGACTGCGCCGTTTCGCGTCCCGACTCGGGAGCATAGAAATACCATTTGCGACACTCTTGTGTACTGAAATATCGGTGGACAATGGATTGGCGATGTTCAGGTCATCGAAATGTCACAGGTGGACATTTTTTTCGATCAGATCTTTTTGTTGCAACAAGTTCGTTCATCAAGACGATGCCTGGTGGTGGGCTTGCTGCTGCAAAAACAGCAACATCACCACTCTACTTGCAAGCAGCTTCGTGCTGCACTCGAAAGAGAGAGGGCGCTGGTGCTGCAGCCGAGTCAGCAAACCTCGATCCCCATGTCTTTCTTCCAATCTTCCAGCGACGCGCACGTGCGTCAAGTGACGAATGACTCTCCTCGCTCCGACCTTGATGTGGTCAGCCGTGTACCGGTATTGCCGCTCTAATGCGCAAGCACGCAAGTCAGATGATGGGAATTGACCGAAAGAAATTTGGCAAGTGTGATTGGCGTGACGCGTGTCGCGTAAGGAGGTCTCGATCGATCTTCCACGAGTGCTCACTTGAAAGGCTGCGCGCGCCTGCAAGCAACCTGGTGGCCGCCAGTACTGGTCTCGTTTTGCGGCACGAGCGACGCCTCTGTATGCATGTGGCACCGTTTGGCGCGCGGTCACGTCGACCTTGCTGGCCGATGCACGTGGTGGTGGTGGACGCCTCTTCCAGATGCAGCAGGCGCGGGTTCAGCTGCGGCATCAGCGAGCGGGTCTGCCTCTCCGAGCCGACTTCAATGCGAAAGCGTGCAGGGACAGAACAAACGAGCGAGCGTGACCAGAATGGAACCCAAGGTGCTCGACGACTCCCGCTGCGTTTTGCGGTCGATTCGCTTCGCTCGCGTTGAGGAAGCCAGAGGCTGCCGGCAATGCCTGTTCGCGCTGCCATTGCTCCCTACTCCCTCTCGACCCGCGACATGAGCATACCTGGTTGCATGAAGGGACGATCAGCTCGCTCTCGAGTTCTCCTCGTTCTCTTGCACTCTTGTGTTCGCTTGCGTCACCGATGTGTATACTGGTACAGCGCAGCAAACGGAGGCGGCAACGGCGTCCCTACTGCTCTCGAAGCTGTTGCTTCTCTCTCACTCACACGCTTTCGAACTGCTCTGCGCTCTTTCTGGCCGAGCACGAGGCCCACGACGCGGGAGCAAGCCACGCAGAGACGCGCAAATAAGCAGACCGCGTGTGCACGGTGTTGCAGCGTCGCCAGCGAGCGAGCTTGAGGGTCAAGTGGGTCATGTGCACTCGCAGCAGCTTCGCTTCGACCCCTCTCGCAGCCGTGCACGTGATCGGCACCCTTGACCAGCAGTTGCTTGCGCGCAGCAGTTTGTCAGCATCTTGACAAGAGAGGCGATTGCTGCATCGACATTGTCGCATGCATGCAGCGACACAAGTGCCGCGACAACCTCGACAAGGGTCCACGCTGCCTCAACCGATACGGACACCGGGTTGACAGCGTGCAATGAGACACATGACGCATTGTGTGCTTCACATGCGAGTTCGAGTGGATCTGGCATCAAACTTGTACTTCAGGAGTTGCCTCCTGCTTCTCGACACGCCAAGCCAAGTCTTGTGGCGGTTGCAGCAGCGCCAAGTGGCCACGGTCATTACAATGTGGTCTCTTTCGCATGGCGCGCCGCGTCGCCGACCGGACAAGTCACTCACGCACGAAGCGTGCGTGAGAATCGTCTTGTAAAATCGGCGCGAATCGGTGTCGGTGAGGAAGCGAAGGCCGACGCTGTTCGCGTTTTGTCGGCTGTCGTCGAGACCCAGGATGTGAAGGATTTGACGAAGCGATGGGAGAAGGCAATTAAGTATACCGGTAATCTTCGCATTTCAATACCTTCACAGCTGTCGGCAGCGTTCGTGACTGAACAAACGGCACGGAGCACCTGCGCTGGCGCTCGCGTCGACGATCACAACTGCTCTACTGTATGCCGAGCAGAACTCTCGATAGAGTGACAGTTATCTGCTCGCATCGACCTGTGCAGACAAGGGTTGGTTCCCCCTCGTACTTGTACTCACTCGTCCTTGCATGTTCGTTCGGCAGCTGGTGGTGGTACTCCAGGAAGGAGTCAAAGTGGCGTCGCGTCGAGTGGTGACAACCGCGCTCGTGCACTGGTGGGCAAGACCTCACCAGTCGACCACCGCAGTGCTTGCTGCTCAACTTTCTCTGATGTCCACGACGTCGCGTGCTTCGGATGTCGTACACAAGCAAGGCGACAAAGCACACACCAACAAGGTTGAAAGAACCGGTATTTGATGCAAAAATTTTATTTAAAAAAGCAAGATTTGCACTCAATCTCGGCTTCAGGAACATTTTTTACTACACCATTTCACGGCCAAACTCAAAAATGCCTTGTTCCAACTCAAAAGTATCATGTTCCAAGTCAAACAGGCTGTCAAATCTAATAATTTGGATTGTGATAAACTGTGAGGAGGCACCTGCTGCCCAACAGGCATGTCAGCTCTGTCAAGCGCCAAAGCTTGGAAT
>SMMQ01002215.1:13080-25477 GCA_008271595.1 [Pythium] brassicae (nom. inval.) | reverse complement strand
AGGGGGGGGGGGGGTGTAGGGAGGGTGTGTGTGTCTGCGCCTTATAGTCCGTACGCCTCGCGTGCGAGCGTCGCGAGGCCGCTCAGGACCGGCGCCGCCGTGCGGAACGCGGTAACAGCGCACTGCTGCGGGTCGTCGCAGGCGATCCCGACGCCGACCGCGACGCTGAGCGCCAGCGACAGCAGCGGGAAGACGGCGTACGCGAGCACGAGTCGCAGCGCCGCCGAGCGGCGGTCGCTGCTTCTGTCGAAGGCGTCGTCCGCCTGTTGCTCCTGTTGTTGCTGTTGTTGCAGGGGCGGTGGTGGCGCGTCCTCCTCCGCGCGGTTCAGCAGGTACAAACAGCCCGAGTTGAAGGCGTAGACAACGCCGAGCAGCGGCGTGCGCACGAGCATGTTCATCCATTCGGCGCGCACGTGATAGAGCGCGAGCGCGGCCGCCGCTGGGAGTACGACGACAAGCAGGTTGAGCTGCGCGAGCACAAAGAGCGCGAACGATGCGAGCAGCAGGAGCGCCGCCATCTTGGCGCCGTACGCGACCTGGCACCCGAGCACCGCGAGCGAGTGCGTCGTCGCGCCGCCGACAAGCGCCAGCACGCCCGAGACGCGCGTGTCCGCCGGCACGCACACGGGCTTGAGGAACGCGAGCTGGCGCACGCTGTCGAAGAACACGAGCGCCGCCACGAGCAGCACGACGAGCACGTCGAGCTTCGTTATGAGCCACACGAGCCGGCGCCGTTGCGAGGCTGCAAGCTGCCGCCGCGCTGCCGCCTCGAGCCGCGCGCGCTCACGGCGCGCGTCCGCGTCCTGCTGCTGCTGCGCGGCCCGCTGGCCCGCGAGCTTCTCGGCCACGAGCTGCTGCTTGAGCCGGAACTTGTCGGCCATGCGCGCGCGCTTGTCGAGCAGCTTGGCGGCGTCGCGTCGCCGGCGCTCGTGCATCTTGGCGACGTCGTGCTTGCGCAGCTCGTCAAACATGCCGCGCAGGCTCGTGACGAGCAGCAGCGTGTTGCTCCGGTTCGCGAGGATCTCGCCGGCCTTGAGCACCGCGTCCTGGCGCCGCGCGCCGAGGCTCACAAACGTGAGCGCGAGCGCCTCGACGTTCTCGAGCTCCTTCGCGTCCTGGCTAAAGATCGCAGCGCAGAAGCGCTCGCGCCGAGCGTGCTCGAGCGCGAGCTGCGCGCGCTCGACCTCCTCAAAGTGCGTCACGCCGAGCGCCTCGGCGCGGTCGACGCCCTGCTCGAGCTTGCGCGTCAGGAGCGCCCGGTCGTCCAGCGCGTGCTGGTCGGTCGCACGTTCGTCGTCGTGGGGCTCGGGGGACAAGTCAGCGGACGCCTCCTTCGTGGTGGTGCTGGTGCTGGTGCTGGTGCTGGTGCTGGCGGCCGTGTTCGTCGCGACCGTGTTGTGGTAGCGCCGCATCGTGTCTCGGAGCTCGCTCTTCACCTGCTTCTGCTCGCTCAGCTCGTCGAACGCCTTCACAAAGAAACTGAACTCGTCCTTGCTGCCCGCACTCGCACTCGCACTCGCACGCCTGCTGCTGCTGCTGCTGCCCGCAGTCCCATTGACGCCGCCCGCCACGCGCGCGTGAGCGTCGTCTGTCGCCGTCGCGGAGCTCGGACGCAGCGCTGCGAGCAGGCGGACGAACGTGCCTTTCGAAACCGCCTCGCCCTCGTGCAGCTTGCGCATCAGTAGCTCCGACACGCACGCAACGAGCTGCTGCACGCGGCTGCTGTGCGCCTGCAGCGTCTGCAGACTCGCGTCGTGCCGTACGAGCCACGCGTGCGGGGCGACGTAGCGCGTCCAGCGCGGGGGCACGCAGCGCGAGACCTGCAGGAGCTCCAGTGCGACCGCCTCGCCCTCGCTGCGCAGCTGCGCGAGCGCGTCCTGTACTTCGACGAGCGTCATCTCAGTAACCGCCACCGCTGTGTCGACGCGCCGGGGCAGCCCGCGCAGCTCCAGCGCGTCCTCGTCAAAGCTCAGCGTCGAGAGCTCGCCGTTCAAGTCCGTCGCTGCGCGCACAAACTCGAGGTGCTGGAGCCGCGCGACCGCGAGCCGCCGGATCAGCAGCGACGACGTCGCTGGGAACCGGTTGATCGCGGCGCTGAGCTTGGCGACGTCGTCCTCGCGGAAGAGCCGCCGCAGCGTCCGCTGCTCCTGCGCAAAGTGCCAGCCAAAGCGCGCGAGGTTCGCCACCGAGACGAGCACGAGCGCCGCGAAGCAGAGCGCGCAGAGCACGACGACGAGCACGACGACCTGCTCCTGCGCCGAGAGCTCCACGATCGCTGCCGCGGCGGAGAACGCCGACGTCGAGAGAGCGGCGGTAACCGCGTCTGCGCGCGGGGGCGTGTTGCGGTTGGGCGGAGCAGGCGACGACGAGCCAAAGTGGCGCACCTGTGCGCGTCTGCTTTCCTGGTAGCTCCCAGGCTGCGATGCCACGGATGCGGCGGCTTTCTGCGTCTTCTGGCGCTCGGCAGGCGCTGCACGCACACAGCCGCAGTTCCAATGTTCAGGAGACTGTCAGCCAATGCACAATCACTCCTTCCAGCCAGCACTCCACACGCACCTGCACCCTGCTGCTGATGTTGCTGCTGCTTCGCCGCTGCCTTCTGGAGCTCCGATCCTTTGATGTCCTGCGCCTCAATGGCGATCGTGGGCCGCTCGCTGAGTCCGTCTGCCCCCCATCCCCGCACAACCAAAACCTCCTCAGTCCGCATTCTACCGCCAGGCCGCCCATAGAGCAGCACAGCAGACGCACCAGCGAACGAAAAGTCCTGCACGCGGATCTCCACTGCAGTGCACCGCGACAAGCGTATGAGTCCCGTCTCGCAAAACGCCACACGAGCCGACCAAGCGCACCTTCGGCGGCGCTGGCGACGGCGACAGCGGCTGCGAACGCCAGCAATGCGAGCGCGCGGCGCGTCATTCCTCCTATCGCCTTGAGCGGCGGCGACGCGGGTGATGAGGGGACGTCGTCACGCCCGCAGCCAGCAAGCTCACGCGTCTCGATGTCGTGGAGAAGCGCCTGTGATAGCTGCGAATTGGATTGATAGATGTGGACCACAGAAACGACACATGAGGTTATGTGAAATAAATACGGGTTATATTCGGGTTATGTGGTCTGGTTGAAGTGGTGGGTGTGCGTGTGTTGTGTGCATCGATCTCACACTGCATGTCGATCGCGTTGTCGTCAATGCGCTTCTCGGGATCTCTCTTTCTCTTTGTCTCTCGAAAGCCTCGGAGGGTATCCCTCTGACCACCGCTCAGTCTTGTTTCGGCTTGCGATCGGACTCGCTGGTTTGTGCGGCTGTCCTCGGCACCGGTGAATGAGACGACGTCTGCTGCCGGATCGCCTGGCCGAGCGACGCAAACATGTCGGCGGTGAAGCCCTGCGGCAGCGTCCGCGACACGCGCTCCAGCTCGCGCAGTGCTTCGGATGCTGACGGCTCGGGATGGCGGCTGCTGCTGTTGCTGCTGCTGGTAATGCTGGCTTTGGAACTGGTACTGGTACTGGTACTGGTACTGACAGTACTCGTGACCATGCTACTGCTTCTGGCAGTGCTGCTTGACGAGACGCTGCTAGCGCGGATTTGCTTGGCGTCGGCACACGAGACGACTTCTTCGTCTCGGTGGTAAACGTACGGGTCGTCGAGTCGCTTGGCCTGGCCGAGCTCCACGAAGCGCTTGAGCAACCGCCAGCACAGCATGACGCCAAACAGCAGCAGCTGCGCGCTGCAGAGCACGCAGAGCGCGAGCAGCAGCGCGTCCTGGTTCGAAAACGACTCTTCTTCTTGCGGCTCGAGCACCTGGTCTCTGAGGCTCTCGTCGAACGCCATGGCTGCGGCGGACGAAACCCAATCCACCCCACGCACAACGAGCGGAGTACGTCAGTCCGAGCACCGGACAACCGCAGTCGTTCATCGCCGCCGTACCCTACGCACCTAAAAGTGCGTCGGAGATCTCTGAGCCTTTCATGTCCGTCGTCTCGATCTCGATCACCGGCCGCTCAGTTGGTCCATCTACGCGCACACACGCACATGCACATACACTCGTACCATCAGTCTTCTGTCGCTTCAACTCATCCATTGGCGCACCCAATGGACGCACCGCTGAACGAGAAGTCCTGTACGCGGATCTCAACGCGATGCTGCTTGCTCGCTGTCGCTATTGCGACGTACAGACAGAGTAAGAAGAGTGCGATCGTTGGTGACCTCTCAGCATCCCGATTCCAGGCTGAGGACGTACGCTTGGGAGACGCAGACGCCGACGCTGCTGCAGCGCGCCGCGCAGCCGCCGTGAGTGCGAGCAACAGCAGAAGTGACTGTCGTGCGTGGCCGAGCAGCACCAGCGAAGGCGAAGTCGCCGCCGAAGCCTTCGGAGCTGCTCGCCTCGTTGTCAGCTTGCGCATCGCGCGGAGAATTGGAGAGTGAAGTTTCGAGGTTGAAATGCACAATCCGCCACGGTTCCCTAGCGATGAAAATAAGGTAAAATGTACCTCGACGGAGTGTCGTTTAGTGCCATGGCTACCTATCGAATTCGAGAGGATTCGAGGCGAAAATTCTGCAAAATTAACCTGTTTCAACTGGAGACGATCAAGATGGACTGGATAAACAACATGAACTTCAGCCCTGGCTTTGACGACATCTGATGACTCTCCTTCACCACTCCAGCGATCTTAAAGCTGCCACCAAGCCACTGTGTTGCACTGCTCTGCTTGTTCGAGTCTTCGAGTTGTTTGATGAAGAGCTGAGTCGAGTCGTGGTTAATCGCGTCGGTATACTGCGGAGATCTCGCTCCACCTCAATGAGTTCCTAGTTGTGTGGGGCATCGATATCCACAGCAGCTCGCCAGCGTTCCGGGTCGACGTCCGGGAGCTCGCTCGCGCTCGTTCTCAGCGTGACTTCGCCAGTCGCGGCCACTACTCGCTCACTCCTTGCGAATGTGTTTCGGCGTCGTTGAGAACCAACAGCTCTCCAGCCTGTCGTAGTACAAACTACGGTGTACTAGTACGAACACAAGCAACACTTCTACACACGTCGCCGTCAGTTGCCCTTGTAGGCGCTGTAGGGCGTCGAGGGCGGGTTCTCCTGCACGTCCATGTTCACGACGACCGACGCCGCGGAGCTCGAGTCGTATTCCATCGCGACGACGGCCGCGACGCCCTCGACCGGCGCGGCTGGGGCCGATGCAGTCGCCGCCACGGGCGAGTTCGCTGACCGCGTCCACCCCGGCCCCGAGCCCACGGGCGAGCGCGCGCGGCCCGCGTGCGCGTTCGCGGCCTCCATCTCGCTGTAGAACTTCTGGATCGACGGCAGCTCGCGCAGCGCCTGCTTGCGGTAGATCCCGCTCGTGGGCTCGTGCGGGGACCGGTCCTTCCCCTCGGCGGGCGAGTCGGACGGCAGCTGCACGAACAGGTCGCCGCGCTTCGTGGTCATGAGCGCCGGGATGGACCAGCTCTTGAAGTTCATCTTGGCCAGGTACGCGCGCAGCACCTGCTCTTTGTGGCGGTTCGGGATCGCCTTGGCGATGATGCGCACGTACTCATTCACGATGAGCAGCGTGCGCGAGCGGTAGCTGCGCATCTTGACCCACGAGAGGATGTAGAGCCCCCAGCCGACGTTCAGGAGCGTGAAGCCGTAGAACGTGATCCAGAGCAGGTCGTTCTCCTTGTAGTCCGTCACCGGACCCGGGAGATAGGACGCGAAGAGCGGGAAGAGCGCGTTCTCGAGCGTCACGACGCACGTGATGATGAAGCACACGAGCACGTACTTGTCGATCGCTGTAAAGTACGACACCTGCGGCAGCAGCGACGCGAGGTTGTACTTGAACGTCACGTTCGTGAGCACGAGCGTGACGACGACCTGGAGGCGCGAGCCCGTGTCGAGCATCGCGCCGAAGCTCGCGCCGTCTTCGCCGAGCTGCGGCGCGTACGTGATGAAGCACAGGTACGTGATGACCGCGGCCGGGAGCACGACGTTCGTGAGGTAGTACCCGCTCTGGCGCTCGAGCATCATCTCGAACCGGATCGCCTTGCTCGCGCCAATGTCCGTGACCTTGCCGACAAAGAGCTTGTCGCCGAACACGACGTCGAAGACGTTCCCGAGCTTGAAGTTCTCGAGCGCGAACCGCCCGGGCGGGTCCGCCGACGGCGGCGCGACCATGATCGACGGCCGCACGCTCTTGCTCATGTTGAACGCGAACGTGAGCTTCTGCTGGTCGAACGGGAACGAGTAGAGCGACATCTCCTCGTTGAAGCTCGCGAGCAGCCGCCGTGAGTACTTGAGGTGGTATAGCCGCTGCGCTGTCGTCGTCGCCAGCGTCGCCGCCGTCTGCGGCGCGAGCGGGTCGACGAACTTGACGCGGCCCGCGGGCTCGAGGATCGACACGAGCGGCTTCTCGGACTGCACCTCCGAGACGTTGCTGAACTCGAGGTCGTCCTCCTTGAACTCGAGCATGTCGAGCAGCTCGCGCAGCGCCGAGTCCTCGCGCAGCGTCGTGAGCCCCGGGAACGACAGCTCCCACGTTACGTCCGCGGTGAAGCTCTGGTTCACCGTGTCGACCGCCGTGAGGCTGTTCACCTCGAGCGAGACCTCGACGGCCGCGAAGCCCACGAGCAGCGTGGCGGAGAGCAGCGTGTCCGCCGGCTCCGCCACCGCGTCCGCCGACTGGAGCGACGGCGGGGAGCCCACCTCGCATACGAACACGTGGCTCGCGTTGTCCCACGTGCCGAACTGCATCTTCCACTCAAAGAGGATCACCGGCGGCGGGCGGATCGCCGTGCGCCGCGGGGTCGGCGCGAGCGCCTCCTGCGGCCCGGCCGAGGCAGGACTCGCAGCACCAGCCGCGGGCTCCGCGGGCTCCACGGGCGTCGCGTACTTGAGCGCAATCTCCGCGACGGCCTCGGGCGTGAGTTCGGTCTTGCGCCACGCCACGCACGTGAGGAACCGGTTGCTCTCGCCGACCTTCTTGATCTTCCAGATGCCGCCGAGCGGCCAGCCGAGGCAGAGATACTCACAGTGCGCGAGGTACGTCGTCGGGATCGGCTGCTCGAGCTCGCACTCGAGGTGGTACAGCACGCGGTCGGTCGAGATGTCGAGCGCCACGTGCTCGTGGCGCAGCGAGTAGTCGAGCACGACGCTCGTCCAGTCCTGCATGTCCTGCTCGCTCGCGGCGGCGGCGGCCGCCGAGTGCGCAGGGGTGCCCGGCGCGCCGGGCGGGACGCTGCTCACGCTCAGGCGCGCATCATCAACGTTCATCGAGAGCGCGGGGCACCTGTCGGGTGCGAAGCGCGATGTGAGTTGGCGACTGAGTTGCGCAGTGCGGGAGGTGTGGCGCGTGGAGCCGGAGAGCGCGCTCGCAGAGTTCTTTCTGCTGTACCGCCACGCGATCTGTTGTCGCAAGCCGCAAGTCCTCAGCGTGACATGCGAACAACGACAGGACGATGCGTATCATTCGCAGCTGAGTCTGAACCCATTGAAATCGGAGGTGGCAGCGTCTGGTAAGCCGCACACTGTGAACGAGAGGAACTGAGCGCTCCTGCGTCGCAAGACGCCGAGAGTCTCCAGGCTGAGACCCCTCAATACGCGCTGAAGGCCGCGTGCTGGTGCTGAAGGAAGGAAAGGCCGACGCCGGTCTCGAGCACTTTTGCGACACTCGCGAAGACGGCGCCGGTGGCGGCCATCGACGCTGGCGAGCACCCCCCGAGTTCAACCACGCGCGGCGTATGACCCGAGGGCGGCACAAGCGACTGCGAGCGCCGTGCGTACACACAAAAAACTGAAGCACCTTCGTGTCCCACAACACCAGTGGAGTGCACTTGGGGATCGGACGATGAATCAATCACCTTCGACTTTGTGGGACGGACACCTTCGCAGCACCGTGAACGCCATCAGAGCCGCACACTCGCTGCTGCAGTCGTTTTGTTCAGCGAAGCGAGCGCGGACGGCGTTGCAGTACAGTAGCGGGCATCATCACAACAAGTCTCATTCTTACACACGTGCCAGAGCCAGCAGAGCTGTGACACACGATTCATCCAGCGCGTGCAGTGCCCCCGGCGGCGCCAGCGTAGGCCGTGGTGGTCTTCTCGCTATGGATGTTCACCACGACGGACGCCGGGCCTCCGGCCTGCGTCCTGTGCGCTGGCGACGACACTGGCGACGGCGCCGGGCTCGTGCAGTCGGGGTCGAGCCGCTTGAAGTACTGCTGGATCGCCGGCAGGTCCCGCAGCGCCTGCTTGCGGAACAAGCCGCTCGCGGCCTCGTGCGGGGACCGGTGCTGCTCCTCGGCGGGCGAGTCACTCGGGAGCTTGACGAACAGGTCGCCGCGCTTGGTCGTGACGAACTCGGGCAGCAGCTTGTCGTCGAACCGGAGCTCCTGGAGGAAGCCCCGCAGCACCGCGTGCTTGTGCCGGTTCGGGATCGCGGTCGCGATCACACGCACGTACTCGGCCACGACGAGCAGCGCGCGCGTGCGGGCGTTGCGGCCGCGGATCCAGCGCCAGAGGTAGAGCCCCCAAGCGGCGTTCAGGAGCGTGAACGCGCCGACCGAGAACCAAAGCAGGCTGTACTCGTTCCACGTGCCCGCCCTGGGGCCCGCGAGCCCTGCGACGAGTGGGTAGAGCGCGTTCTCGACCGCGACCGCGCACGTGATGATGAAGCACACAAAGACGTACTTGTCGAGCGTCGTAAAGTACGACACCTGCGGGATGAGCGCCGCGAGGTTGTACTTGAACGTCACGGCCGTGAGCAGCAGCGTGAGCACGATCTGGAGGCGCGCGCCCGTGTCCATCATCACGAGCGGCGCGCCGGGCTCGCTGCCGCCCGCGAGCGGCGCGTACGAGATGAAGCACAGGTACGTGATGATCGCGGCGGGCACGCCGACGTTCGTCAGGTAGTACGCGCTGCGGCGCTGGAGCATCATCTCGAAGCGGATGAGCTTGGTCGCGCCGCTGTCGACGACGTCCCCGACGAAGAGCTTGTCGCCGCACGCGACCTGCCACACGTTCCCGAGCTTGAAGTTCTCGAGCGCGAACCGCCCGGGGCTCCCGGACGGCGGCGCCACGGGGATGAACCGCGCGAGGCACTTGCCCATGTGGAACGCGAACGTGAGCTTCTGCTGGTCGAACGGGAACGAGTGGAGCGTCATCTCCTCGCTGAACTCGGCGAGGAGCCGCCGTGAGTACTTGAGCTGGTGCAGCCGCTGGGCCACGCTCTCGCTCGACCCGCCGGGCTCGCCCGGTGCGTACTGGATGCGCTCGCTCTCCGGTGCGAGCACGGTCACAAGCGGCTTCTCTGCGTGCACCTCGGTCAGGTTGGAGAACTCGAGGTGGGCGTCGTCGAACTCGAGCAGGTCAAGCAGCTCGCGCAGCACGCTGTCCTCGCGCATGGTCGTGATGCCGCGCAGCGTCAGCTCCCACGTCACGTCCGCCGTGAACCGCTGCGCGACCGTGTCGACCGCCGTGACGCTGTTCACGGTCAGCGACACTTCGATCGGCGTGAGGCCGGCGAAGAGCTTCGCCGACACGGCTGCCGGCCCGAGGGGCCCGACCTCGCGCACGAACCAGTGGCGGCGGCGCTTCCACGTGCCGAGCTGCATCTTCCAGTCGAAGAGCGCGGCCGCCGCCGGCGGCGGCGGCGGCGGCGTCGTTGGCGCGGGACCCGTCGCAGCGCTCGTGGGCGCAACGATCGGCGCCGCGATGGTCTCCGCGAGGCTCACCGCCGCCGCTGCCGCTGTGGCGGGGCCGGTCGTGGGCATGCTGGCCGCATACTTGGCCGCGAGCTCTGCGACGTCCTCGCGTGAGAGCTCGGCCTTGCGCCATGCGATGCACGTGAGGAAGCGGTTGGCGTCACAGCGCTTGGTGATCTTCCAGATGCCGCCGAGCGGGTAGCCGAGGCAGAGGTAGCTTGTGAACTCGAGCAGCGCCGGCGGGATTGGCTGCGCGAGCTCGAGCTTGAGGTGGTATAGCACGCGGTGCGACGAGATGTCGAGCGCCACGTGGTCAAAGCGCAGCGTGTACGCAACCACGGTGCTGCTCCAGTCCTGCGCGTCTTCGACTGTTGCGGCGCCGAACGACGTCGGCGGTGGCGGCTGCTGCGACGGAGTCGAGCTGCTAGTGCTACTCGGGCTCTGGAGACGGCTCTCGGCTGTCCAGCCGGGCGCGGACATCGGAGGGCTGCTGGTTGGTTGGCGTTTCGAGGAATGGGGTTCGAATGGCACCAATGGCATGGCCATGGGTTGACTGATTTGCCACTCAAGGCCATTCCACCGAACACACACGCAGACATTGTGCGCAAATGCAATACAAGAGCCTCCAAAGAGGATGGCGACAACGCAGCAGTTTGATCACACGCTGTCTGTTGAGCAACTCGTCAGCACCACGTTGACTGTAAGGTCAGCCGACTGGAGCAGGTGGTCGAGTCCATACAAGCGCGGGCGGTCTGTCTTCAATCCCCATCAGCTTGAGCTCGAGCAGGAGAAGCATGTTGCGGGACGCGTTCACATCACTGTTCACTGTCGTACTTTAGGCGCCATTTTTCTCCTTACAATGGAAAACTGAGTGGACCTGGATACTGCGCTCAATGCCGTCTTTGCATACTAGTACCCGCTTCTGTCGCATGCTTTCGAGGTCGCCAGGAGCACTGCACGTTCATCCAAGACGCACTTTGCTCGTCCAAAACTCATCGACCACGACGACTGCGAAGTGTTTCTCGGGCTCTTGGCGGAACCGCCTCGTCGGACCCACCGGGCAGCCCTTGAAGAACTCATCGCTGTTGGAGGTGCTCCAGTCACCAAATCTAACGACGATTCTGTCCGATTTGCCTTGGTCCTTGCCGACAAGAACCTGGCACAGTTGGTTCAGCTTCTTGCGGCACATGAAGTAGCAGCAACCTGGAACTCCCGGTACTTCTTCGTAAGCTCGAACAGCAATAAATGAGCAAGCCTTGGAACCACAAAGGCGACGTACTTGCGCAACTCATCGAGACTTAATCTCTTCGTCTGCGGCATGCTCATGAATGACTCTCGAACAAACTCGTCTTGGTCTTGCCAGCCTTGTATGGTGAGCTTGCTCTGCGTGTATGTCGAGTCGCGCTTGAACGACGAGGAGCTGCAGTGCACGGTATTGCCGTCAGAGCTCGAAGTCACGAACATGCCTCGCCTACCGAGGTCTAGACCCATCAAAGACCATGAAGCCTTAGTCTCTGTGCCTCGACGCCCATCTTGGAGTAGATTTTGTCACCGCTGCTCTGAAGCAAACGCTGTCGTTTCTGTCGTGGTGAACCGCCAGTTGTATGACTCAATTGTTCTGAATCCGGCCTTTGGCACGATCGACGTATCAGTACACCCACGGACTTTGCCGTCAGTGGTGACGTCCCCACTGAGGCGACCTTTTAATAGTTTGACCTTGACGTACCGCCCCTCATGCCTATCAGCTATGGCGTTCCACGTTACTCTGTCGCTCGGGACTTCAGTGACACCAGCGCGCCTGAGATGTCCGTAAAGAGCGGTCTTGCAGATGTTGAAGTGATGCCCACGAAAGCTATTCTTCATCGGTAGTATTGACCACGCTCGCGGCTGAGAAGGTGCACCAACGACCAAGTATCCGCCACCTTGAAGCTCCTTGATTGCGAGTGCTGCGCGCCGAACACGACATCGAGGATTTCGAATGTGAGGGGCGTAAGCTCTACAGGTGTTCAGTCCACCTTGCCGGTTTGAAGCCTTGGGAGGTGTTGCCTGCACCTGACGACCACGGTGTGTGACTCAGTGTACTCGGCCGCATTGATTGCATTGACGATCTCGCAGCTCCCCTGCCGAAGTCTTCTTGTGGTGCTGCTTCGTCGTCGTCTTCAACGAGCGCAATGGCGTCAGCTGTCGGTCCCTGTCCAAACGACGCATCGTCGCCATCACCAGCGGCCTCGGGGGACTCCGTGTCGTCGACGAGCTCAAGTCACCAGCAGCTGCTGAAAATGCGGTTTGACGAGGAATGAATTGCTGCATTCAAGCGACATTTGGAAAAATGCACAACTCTCCGGGAGGGCCACCTGTCAATATACAGAGAAACCTCGATTCGGGCACACCACTATGAACTTAATTCTTGTCGAAACAGATTGGCTACATTCAAGCCGTTTGTAGTACAGGCTTCCCTTGGTTAACGAAGGGTGTGCATCACCCTTTTTTGGTATCTCATAGAGAGGAATTCATTTTCGAAATCCAGTGTGAAACACAAAGTCAAAATCGGCATGTATTGAGAGGAAGTCACCCAGTTGTCTGCGAGCTGCAAATTGCTGATGCCGTGAACTAGCTCGTAGATGTCGTCTGGCAATATGCCAGTATGCTTCCAGCAGTTTGCCACAGTGCTCTGAATCACTGACTCCTAAGCCTCATTGCACCAGCGCATGGCCTGTATAACA
>SMMQ01002215.1:0-12117 GCA_008271595.1 [Pythium] brassicae (nom. inval.) | reverse complement strand
GCTGTGCCAACGTAAGCGTGTGGTCCTGCTCGTGGCGCTGGTAAAGTTCTTGCTGCTGCTGCGCCGTCAAGTGCACACGCGTGCGTCGTGGCGGCGTCATGCGCGAGGCGAGATGTCTTCTTTGTGAATGATTTGTGGGTAAATAAACGAGATTTAATGTGCATAGTGAAGAATCTGAGTGTGTGACAAAAGCCGGAGAATTGGTGATTACACGTTTCTGTTAACCAAGGGATGCCTGTAGTTTCGATTTGAAAAGAGAAGCTGGTCTTTCTCGGGTTCTTTATCACAGGCATATATTATATGTTTACATTCCCTTTTAAACTCGTTGAGCTTTGGGCGTGCCCGAATCGGGGTTTCTCAGTAACAGATGGACCTGGCAGGGGTCGCGGGATTCAGTTACTACATGGGCAAATCGTCGTGAAATGGGGAGGGCTACGTGAGGTAATGTGGGACGAATATAACGAAACCGTAAACCTATGATATGCTTCAGGACGTAATAAATTTTAGTTGAAACAACCTTAGTGTGAAACAAAACACTTTATTGCAAGCTGAAACCACCACTTTCCTGTCAGTATTTTCTAAAACCACCATTTCCATTTCCCTTAAACCACCGCTTCCACTACTAAACCGCTTCCATTTCCTAAAACCACCATTTTTTCACATGAAAGCCATTATATATATTTATCAAGACCAGCACACCACTCGCCAACGCGCCACCATCGGCCCACTTTCAAGTTCCAAGCACCCGCACTAGAACTGTAATGGGGTTACACTCACCGAAGTTACTTTCGGAAACTCGGCTCTGTGGGACAACAACCGCGCAAAAGCATTAAAGCCAGCCTCCACTTATGTGCTTGTCATTGGCTAACATACACCAATTTAGACCAACCACTACATTTGAGCTCTTAGAGCTAACCAGATTTAATATCGACATACAAAAGCTGAACGTTTACACCAATCAGGTGGAGCCACACTGAACCTCATAAATACCATTCTCAATTGGGAGCCTCAACCACCCATCCTACTTCTCCGTCTCGTCTGACTGGAATCACTGCGGAAGGTGCTCACGCACGCTTCTTCTCTGCGTGTGCTGTGTAACCCAGGAACGCCCGTGTACAAGCACCTTCGCGCCGGTGCTGGTAAACTCGAGCCGTCTACTGAAGCTTCTGGTCGGCATGGAAGAAAACGTAGACACTCCTTAAAGTCTCCGGCGAGCACAACCATGCGACCAGATATCGCTGCTCGTTACCTCTACAATGAAGGCTGCGCGTTCTCGACTGTCAAGATACTGCTCGCTACCTCCTTGGCAAAAGCGGACAAGACGCTACCACGGGCGGAGTTCTAAGCGACATGAATCGACTCGTCGCGGAAGTCTGGTTGCTGGTAAATCTGCGCGTCATCCCATCTTCAAGGGGTTTTATGTGCTGGCACTGGCTCACTCGTTTTTCTAGAAGAGCACTTGCGCGATGAGCAACGACAGGTTAGCGAGCCACTCCTGGACACTCGGGTGAGCAACGACAAGTTAGCGAGCCACTCCCGGACACTCCGGTTCCGCGCGTCTGCAGAAGAAAGCCAGAGATGGCGCCAAACCGGACGTGTCGCCTTGGCGAAGGGCGACAAGAGTGGCGTCGCGGGAGGATGTTGCCACAACGTGAGCGCAATGATGGCAACGAATACAAGAGTGGCTGTGATGGGCAACGTGTTCAAGCGCGAAGAAGTGTTCTTGTATTCGCGTTCGGCATGGTCTGAGTGTGGCTCGTGTATTTAATACCTAGCGTGTCTTGCATGAGCTGCGTGCTTAAGACCTAGCGTGTCTTGCATGAGCTGCGTGCTTAAGGGCGCGTAGCCCGTGTACGGAGACACATAGACGATGTCGCGCGCCGCAAGAGCGTCCTCGCCCTCGAGCACGCCACGCGCAAGAGCAAATTTCTTCTTGGCGCTCGGGAAGTCGAATTGGCGGCTCGCGCTCGTCGCCACCAACAGCAGCTCGAGCTTCTCTAGCTGAACGAGCAGCGCCATCGCGTCGTAGCCGTGCGTATGGAAGAACTGTCAGCGGTACCAGAGCAACTACTCCAGCCGCAGCCCCTCGCAACAAGCGAAGTCTCTTGTACGAGTGAATGATATATTGCTTGAGTTTCAATGGGATATTCACAGAACTTATATC
The DNA here is from genome assembly GCA_008271595.1 of [Pythium] brassicae (nom. inval.). Classification (NCBI taxonomy): domain Eukaryota; phylum Oomycota; class Peronosporomycetes; order Pythiales; family Pythiaceae; genus Globisporangium; species [Pythium] brassicae (nom. inval.). The sequence goes on along the minus strand of SMMQ01002215.1, from coordinate 9,953 downwards.
GCTCGCCTTCCAGGTAGTAAATTGCTCGCTCACTTTTCCCCTTCCTCTCTTTCCCCTCCCCTCTCCCTCCGTCATGCAGCACACGGCGCGTGAGTAGAGCTACCTCTTATGGGACTGAGCGTAGAAGTAGGACTTATTCCTGGAGTGTGCGATATCCTAACATTTCGGTCACGGTACTCTGTCTGAAAACGATTCGGTCACGTCCGGATAAAAACATGACAAAAATTATATGAAATATACTTATTTAGGGATGCCAGTACAGCGAGTGCTTGCACTCTTGGATCTCCCGAGCCTTCGTGCGAGGTGAAAAGGAATGGATATACTAGATGGTAGTGTTTACTCCGCTCAGCAAGCCTCAGCTGCTGGGCCCGCCTACGCAGATCATGATGAGCGCCACTCGCTTCGCTCACTTGGTAGCCCTCTATGTCTGACTCCGCCTCCGCTCTTTTGGTTTCTTCACTCCAAAGCAATGTAAATTTATCACGGTTTCAGAGTTTTTGATTTGAAAGTGTATAATTTACAGTGACCGATTGCGAAATATACGACCTGTCCAGATTTAACACCCAGTCTCTGAGTCAAGGAGGCAAAGCCCCATACAAAGTTTTTAAGTGCGAAAAAAAACGTTTGAACATGTCTCAGCGACGTTAGACATTCATCTGAAAGCTCTTTGAGTTGCGATCAGGACCATTCAAACAGATTTTCTGTCTGATACGTATGAGCACAGCTATGACGATTTCAAAAATTTATAACTTTGGTGGCACATCGAAATTCTTGCAATTTTGGCACACAACTTGACGATAATGCACTAAATATGGTCAAAATGTTACAGAAAGTGCATATGTTCAGATATTATCTCACCATCCTGCAAAATATAGCATCCAGGACGTACAAGGCTCTTTCCATGCTAATTCGCAGACACATTTCAAGAGACCAAAACAGGCAAGACGTACAGCAAGTCCCTTATATAACGGTGAAAACGATGAACTAGGTTACAAACTCCAATAATATGTATTTTTGTACTTACAGATGCCTAAAAATGGTAATTTTCGAGATTTGGAGAAACCGTAATATTCTAATGCTTCCTCTTTGGAAGCTTCACCGAGATTGCAACCAGGTGTGTCCCTGCCTCCATCCCCAGTAGCACCACCACACCAATTTCCGTCTTAATTCGATAAGAATTGACGATGTTTTTATTTTTGTCGGAAATTCTCGCCTCTTTGAGTCAGAGACTGGGTGTTAATAATATATATTATTATAAAATTCTATGCAACTCAAATCACTCCATATATCGGACATTTGTGCGTTTATGGTAACGATTAATTCAGTACATTGAATTGAATTGATGCAGTCGCGAAGAATTGTTGAGAGTTGCCGAAGCAGGCACTGGCGGGCTGCTTGCCCAGGTCGCCGCACGCCGCTTCGTTGACTATGTTCTACTCCTATGGAGTTTGTATTGAACAGCCATCTCAGTGGAGCCTCTTGCGGCCAACAGACACACTTGAAATGCGTGCGGATCCGTTTGGTCGTCGAAGAGCGGCTTTTGCTAAGCAAGGTAACTTCGCCGGCCTTTGCTACGTTCGGCAGCTTTGTCGGCCTCTTTGAACTCGACGTCTTCTGCTGCGAGAAGTTGAAAGAGGAAGTCCAGGGACTCATCCTCGAGGTCGATGTGCCACTCGCTGTCGTGTTTTCTCTCGTGCTCTGTTGCGACCCGAGGAGACGACGCTGATGAAAGAGACGAGGGACCTGGAGGAACGACGCAGTCTGTTGGACTCTCGGTCGCCAATGTGCTGCGCGCACTCTCGCCAGTGCGCTCCAGATCAACGCGGTGCTCGGGCCGAAGAACGTGCCGCCGCTCCTTGAGCAGTCCGCGCATCCGCCGCTCGACTTTCTGGTGGTACTTTTGCGCGTGGGTCTGCACCTGCCGCACGGAGCGCGTGCCCACATGCGCCGCGATCTCCTTCCAGGGACGAGCGTGGTAGATGCGCATGGCTTGGAGGAACCTGTCGTGCTCCTCTGGCGACCACAACCCTTGGCCGTGAGATCTGACGCTCGCGCTGCTTACCGCGGTGGCAGGTACCTTCGGCTCCATGAGCTTGTTGGTTGGTGTTTAGTACCAGGAACGCCGTGGGCTGCTGGTGTCACGTGCGCTCGAGAGCGTGAGAGTACAAGTGGCGACGCTCGACCGAGTTCGTGTGGAGATCACGTTCTTGGCTAGGGCTCAGATAGCACAGGTGGAGGGGATTGCACGTGCTGTTGCTCTGACAACCATTGGCGAAATGTGTCGCACAGGGGCTGATTGAAGGTATGTCCGTCGCCACCCAGTGCGAGCATCGGTGTGCGAGGAACAACACAAATGGTGGGTACCAGGTACGAGCATCGTCGTTCCTGGTACCTACTTCTTCTGTCATTGGGACTTTACAATCAATCGCCTTGAGAGCCGGTGCCTCACAGTGTCCTGTCCAGTACTCGTGCTTTCGGGACACCGACATTCTAGGTGCATTCGATGTCGACGGAACCACTTTCCAAGTCGTCATTGCCCAACGCATAAACGCAAGCAGCACTCGCTTGCAAGATGTCTGCTCAGCTCGATTGACGGTGTCCAGCGGACTTCGAAACTCGGTTGGTTGGCGGCTGGCTCGCGAGGCGACGGCGCTCGAAGGCCAAGCGTTCCGACGCTGCTGTGTGTGAAGAGGGAAGCTACTCGAACTGAACTGCCAGCGTCGAACCTCGTTCGTCCCTTTCCCCTCCCCATTGCTCTGAATCAGCACTCGTCGGCCGGGGTTGCGAACGGGACGTATGCGAGCTGCTGCTGTAATTGGTCGCTGCGCACTGGCGCCCGCGCGAGCACGGTGATGGGGAAGTCGAGTCGTGGGCCGGGGCAGCCGAAGTAGCTGCGCTTGACGCGCAACACGTAGCGTATGCTGAAGAGCGTCGCCGTGGTGCAGCTGGGGGCAGCGAGTCGGGGATCGCGAGGTGAAGCACACGCGAGAAGTGCTCGCCGACGTCGACGCCCGGCTCCTTGTACGAGTGCACGATACGCGTGTGCTTCCCGGTGCCACTGAGCTCGAGGACCTGCTCGAGCTGGAGCGCGACTGTGTCGAGCCGCCGCCGGGAGTTGTTGTAGATGCGCGGGCTCACGACCGCCACGTCGCCGCCGGCCAGCGCGCGGCGCCCGAGCACCGCGGTGATGTCGCACGTGCCTTTGCCGAGGACCGCGAGGAAGTTGACGTTGTCCGAGATCGTGCCTTCGATCGCTCGGTCCCCGTCGGCCGGTGGCGCCGCGCGGACGACCACCTCGTACTTGGCCGATAGATCGGCGACCAAGAGCCCGTTCGCGCGCAGCCGCACCTCGAGCGTGTACTTGATCTTCGCGGTCGCAGACCTCATCCGCCCGATGTGGCTGTCGTTGCTCACGAGCGCGGTCACCCCGGGCAGCGTCGGCGGGAGCTGGTACTGGAACGGGTACACGTAGTTGCCCGGCTCGTACTGGGGCGGGAGCGTCGCGAGGACGATCTGCGGTCACATCGGAAGCGGTGCGTTAGTGGTGGCAGCGAACGGGACCAGCGCGCAGCTTGCGCACAACGCAACGTGCAACTCGCCTGCTGGGTGAAGAACGTGCGCGAACGCCTGTGTTGCTGCGGCCTACCGTTGCTGCGCGTATCCTAAGTGGTTCTCTCCATGCCGGTGAGCACGACGACGAGCGCTGCGCGAGTGTGTGGTTCGGAGCGTCGTCAGTGGGGTGGTGCATGGCCTCCGCGGCGGCCGCGATGGCGAGACGACGCGCGCACCTTCAGCGACCACGGGCCGCGACACGTCGACGTACGCCATGCCGCGCAGGAACTCGCCCGCGGTGAGGTCGGCACACTCGAGCTCGACACGCACGCTTCCGCTGACGTTCAGGGGGACGAACTGGGCGAACCTGCCCATGGCGGGGACGATTCGGAAGTGGGAACTCCGCCCTCGGCCATCGGCGCCATGGCTTGGTGTGAGGCGTGAGGTGTGAGGCTTTTGGCACGTTTTGAGTGGTATGGTGCCCATTATGAGTGAGCATAGAACCCGATGCAGCTCGTCGGGTTTAATAAAGTTAAAACTTGTGACAACGATCCACTTAGTGGATCCGCTTCCAATACAAATAACATATTAGTATTGTAAGCATACTGAAAAAAACTTATATTTAAAACCCGTTAAAATCCCAGTGAAAAGGCTCGGAAAGCTGGATCGGCTTATTTTTCAAACTCGTTTTCCGTTTTCCTTCAAAACTCAGTCACAGGCTGAGCGCTGTCGATAGTGTCGATGTCTCGACACTCGATGCTCATTCATCGGACGAGCTCCATCTCATGTTGTGGGACATCAGCCCGACTGTACTTGTTAACGCCGCTCCGAGTCGCGGCGATCTATCGACCGGAAAACTCGACATAGGAGGCACACACCTCGCTTTTGCTTAGGTGACTCTCCTCGCGTGAACGCAAAGCCACCCAAGGTGAAGAACCTGTCACGCATGCGCTCACGAGCTCTACCTTGGCAACACTACCGAGCATGCGATTCGTTTCCAGAGTCATCGTCATCACAGCCGACAACGATCCGCATACCAACACCTCCGATAGATCTCTGTCACCTTCCCTACATCAACACCTTGTCTTCAACAGCAATACTCTGAGCATCAGCAGCCGTGCGGCCGGCCAACCGCTGCTGCGCCTTGCGGTCGTAGTATCGGAAGAACCACTTGACCATCTCGCCCCAGAACGCCGCGTTCAGCGCGCCGCAGATCGATGCGAGCCACTGGAACCACTCGATGTAGGCGAAGCCGAAGATGTCCGTCATGATCACCGGCGTGTTCGTCACGAAGATCGTGAGGATGACCGACAGCGACGCCGCGAACTGCAGGTACCCGTTGTCGAACATGCCGACGAACATAGGCTGCGAGAAGCTGCGCACCGTGTACGCGCGCAGCACCTCCGTGTACGTGATGCAGATGAACGTCATGGTCTGCGAGCGCGCGATACCTTCTGAGAGGCACTCGTACTCGCCGCCCTCGCAGTACATCGTCGCGTCCTCGTACTGCTCGCGGTTCGGCAGGTCCGGGAACACGAGCGACCCGCTCGCGTCCCGGGCATTGCAGTTGCCGTACGTCTTCCAGCCGCTGGTGACCCCGTCCCAGCGCTGGCACGTCACGTCAAGAAAGTCGTCGCCGTGCGCGCCGCCGCCCTGCTTCAGGATCTCGGTCAATTCGAGGCGCCCAAAGTTCCAGTACACGCCGAGGCAGTTCACGACGATCGCGCCGCTGGCGATGATGACCGCATTGAGCCCCACGAGCTTCCACAGGCGGCCGTGGATCAGCGGCTGCGTCTTCGGACGCGACCTGTCCTCCATGATCTTCGGGTCGCCCTTCTCGAGGCTCAGCGCCACCGCGGGCATGCCGTCCGAGAAGAGGTTCAGGATCAGGATCTGCAGTGCCTCCATCGGCGCCGGGAAGCCCGCGGCGACCGTCGTGAAGATCAAGATGATCTCGCCGACGTTCGTCGAGAGGAGGAACATGACGAACTTTTGGATGTTTGCGTAGATCACGCGGCCCCGCTCCACGGCCGCGACGATGCTCACAAAGTTGTCGTCCATCAGGATCATGTCGGACGCGCCCTTCGCCACCTCGGTCCCCGAGATGCCCATCGCGACGCCAATGTCGGCTTCTTTCAGCGCTGGCGCGTCGTTCACGCCGTCACCCGTCATCGCTGAGATGAGTCCCTGGCGCTGCAGCGACTTGACGATCGCGATCTTGTCCTCCGGCTTGGCGCGCGCGAACACGGTCGTGCGCGACGTGATCTCGTCGATCTCGTGGTCCGCCAGGTACTCGTCGCCGCGCGGCCGCAGCTGCGCGCAGTCCGTCGCCTCCAGCTCCGCCGCCACGCCGCCGCTCTGCAGCAGGTCGATGTTTTGCGCGATCGCCACGGCGGTCTTGAGGTAGTCGCCCGTAATCATTACCGTGCGGATGCCCGCGTGCCGCGCGGTCGCGATCGCCTCGCGCACGCCGTCGCGCTCCGGGTCGATCGACGCCACGAGCCCGAGCAGCACGAGCGGGCGGGCCAGCGCCGCGAACTTCTCCTCGATCTCGTCGCAGTCCGGCGCATACGGGATCGCCGCGAGCGGGTGGATTGCCACCGCGAGCACGCGCAGCGCCTGCGATGACAGATGGTCCACAGCGTCCATGATCTGCTGGTGCTGCGCGCCCGAGAGCTCGGACAGCGAGCCGTCGGCACGGCAGAAGCGCGTGCAGTTGGCCAGGATGTAGTTCGGCGCGCCCTTGACGCACGCCACGAACTTGGTCGTCGGGTCGAGAGCCAGTGAGCCAAAGTGTGCCGACACCGGCAGCGCGTTGACAGTCACCATCATCTTGCGCGACGACGAAAACGGGACCTCGACCACGCGCGGGTACTCGGCCGCGGCCGCGTCCTCCAAGATGCCAGCCTTGGCGGCCGCGACGACGAGCGGCGCCTCGGACGAATTCCCGAACGGCACCCAGCTCATCGCGCCGTCGACCTCTTTCTGCTTCAGGTGCGTGTTCGAGCAGAGCACGCTCGCGAGCAGCGCCGACTGGAGGTGCACGCTCGCCGGGCCAGGCGACGAGTAGTCCACGCCGTCGCGAGTGATGCGGCCTTCCGGCACGAAGCCCTTGCCGGACACGTCGTACTCCTTGAAGTCGCTCCAGAGCTTCACGGCCGTCATCTTGCCCTCCGTGAGCGTGCCCGTCTTGTCCGTGCAGATCACGGACGCGGCGCCGAGCGTCTCGACGGCCGCGAGTTTGCGCACGAGCACGTTCTTCTTCACCATGGCGGACGTGCCTGACGAGAGGCAGATCGTGACGACCATCGGGAGCCCCTCGGGCACGGCACTCACGGCGAGCGACACTGAGAGCATGACCATGACGAGCCACACTGGGCGGTCCGGGTGCTTCGGGTCCTTGTTCCCGCGGATCATGCCGACGAGGAACACGGCGGCACACACGGAGAGCGCAATCGCGCCCATGACGAAGCCGAGCTTGTGCAGCGAGCGCTGCAGCGGCGTCAATTTCGGCTGGTACTTGGCGACGCAGTCCGAGAGCGGGTTGCGGCAGCCCTTGCGGCCGTCCGCGCCGCCGCTCTTGGTCTGAAGCAGCGCCGCGATCGAGCCCACGCGCGTGCCCATGCCCGTCTCCACTACCACGCCGCGCGCGTTGCCCGCCGTCACGGTCGTGGACGAGAACACCATGTTGTCCGCCGTGAGCTTGTTCGCCGCGCCGGCGGCCGCCATCGACGCGTTGAACTTCTTCGACACGTCCTCGGACTCGCCCGTGAGCAGCATCTCGTTCACCTTGAGGTCCGCGCTGTGAACGAGTCGGATGTCGGCGGGCACGACGTCGCCCGTCGCGAGCAGCACGATGTCGCCCGGCACAAGCGACTGGCTGTCCACGACGACCTTCGCGCCGTCGCGCAGCACCGTCGACTGCGGGCTCGAGAGCCGCGAGAGCGCCTCGAGCGCGTTGCTCGCGCTGTTCTCCTGGATCGTCGCGATCGTCGCGTTCAGCGTCACGATAAACAGGATCGCGATACCCTCGACGTACTCCTGGAGCGACAGCGACGCGAGCGCCGCGAACAGTAGCATGGCGATGATCAGGTTGTAGAACTGCAGCAGGAACGTGATGTAGAGCGGCGTGCGCGGGTCCTCCGCGAGCGCGTTCGGCCCGTACTTGCGTACGCGCGCCGCGTGGTCTGCAGCGGTCAAGCCGACGTCAAAGTCGGCGCGGAGCTGCTTGGCCACGAGGTCGAGGCTCGCCGTGTGCCACGGGTCGTGGTCCTCGATGCTCGCGATCGAGAGGCGCGCCTCGCGCGGATTATGCACAATTAGGCGCTCGGCGTCGCTGAGGAAGCGCTCACGGTGCTCCTTCTGGTGCTGCGCGTCGTGGACAGAGGAGGCGCTCGAGAGGCGCGGCGCGCCGTCGCTCCCCTTCGCGAGCGCCTCCAAGTCGACGTAGCTCGTAGTCACGCGTGGAGACATAGCGAGCGCCCGCGGGTCGCTCGGGGACAGCAGCAGTGTGCCAGCGCCGCGCTTGCCCGACTGGCTTGCGGACGAGTTGAATGTCATCGGAGCGTTTGGGGGAGTTGGGGTCTCGTGGCGAAGACCGCGGAGACTCGGGGTGCTGAGCGACTTGGAAGCCCTGGAATTGTTGGGGGCTTGGGGACTCGAGCGAGTCGCGAGACCGAAGGCTTGGGAGAGAGACGTGCGGTGCTTCCAAGTTGTGGCGTGCGGAGCAGACTGCAACTTGAGGAATAAGTGGAAGCGATCGGAGCTCCCGAGTGCTCCCCACCCGAGAGGTGGTGGTGAGCTGGGGGCGTCGCGGCTGGCTGGAGATGGACGTGTATAGATGTCGTTTCGCAGCATGTCGCACTTACGGTAGATTGGCAAAGTGAAAGTACAGAAGCCTGAGTGCCCTGGTGCTGCCGAAAGGAAGTACGATCTTGGATCTTGAGCGGGTGGTGTGGTATTGGTGACGGCACCAGGATCACAGCGAAGAAGGCGGCATCCTCGCCGCCCAGCGTTGGCAAAGCGCTATCGATGCCGAGGCGAGACGCAGACGCCATGAGAGCGCCCGTGGGTGGAATCCTTCGGCAAAGGCGATGATGGTGCGCGTACCTACTGTCGTTTTCCGAGTCGTACGGCCATGCACGGCATTCGTACGGCCATGCACGTTGAGCGTGGGAAAAGCAAGCTGGCGACCTTGAATCGCTCCTTCTCCCAGGTCTTTCAAGGGCGACAAAGCGAACGGATGGGTGGAGCAAGAGCTCTAAGACCAGATCAGCAAGACAGAGAGAGTGAGAGTGAGAGAGAGAAGGCAAGGAAGCGCAAGTCCGCATGCATGGAGAGGGATTCTGTAATTGATCCTTTATGGTTCCCAGTGAGTGTGGGCAAGTGATGCCATGAAATATAACAGAGCGGAGCACGCGGCGAAATGCCACAACACAGACATGCTTTCGGTCGTCGTTGGAGCTACGCAGGGAACCCTGCGAAGCGCAACGAAGAGCTGATGCTGGCCGACGATGAACCGCCCGTGGCGCTGTGTCGCCAGCAAAAGTGGCTGGAGAAAGCTGTGCGACACGTGTCAACCGGCTCGGCCAATCACATGTGGGTGGTTTTCCAAGCCGATGCCACCTCGCATTTTGTATCGAGAAGACTGATGAAACCGATCGGAGTGCGGCGAGGTCATCCCTCCTCCTCCGAATTTTAGACCTCCCTGCGTCGAATTTCAGCCAATCGAAAGTTGGTGGTTTATCCATCCGCAAGTGTCTTCGATTCTCGAGTTAATCGAAACGAGTCATCTCTCCTCCTCGAAGACTCGGAATCTTCGTCAGGTTGACGGACAGAAACGACCGAACGCGTCCATCGGATCTGCCGCCAGCCACTAGAATTCAATCTCGAGTACACCCCGTTGTGTAGCGCCGCTCACACTCGCTCGCTCTAGTGCTTTCGAGTTCTCTTCCTTGCCGCCGATCTCTCGTCCTTGCCGGCCTCGGGCCGACGTGGCGCACCCGCACCCGATCGCCTCATTCTCGATTTCGCCATGGCCGGCCAACTCCCTTCCTCCGCCAAGTTCGAGCTCGAGTCGCTCCCGACGCCTCGCAAGACCGCCTTCGTCGCCTTCCCGGCGTCTCCGCACAAACCTGAGAAAGCCACCACCTCCACTGCAGTCGCCGTGCCCGTCGCGGACGCGGACTCGAACCGCTATTGGCAGGCGTACTGCGATGTCGACACGCTCGCACGCCAGTTGCCGGACTCGGCCATCCTATCTGCCGATGTCGGCCAGAGTCGCGGCATCTCGACGTCCCGCATCGTTGCGATCCGCGAGACCTGCGGCTTCAACCGCCTCTCGCCGCCCGAGCGGGTACCAGACTACATTCTCTTCCTCCAGCAGTTCCTCGACTGGTTCA
>SMMQ01003522.1:25367-60063 GCA_008271595.1 [Pythium] brassicae (nom. inval.) | reverse complement strand
AGAGTTCATTATTTCCATTATTTTGGGTGTTTGTTGTTTATGAACTTGATCACTTTGGAAACTTCTAAACTGGCAAGATTCTGACAATGCGTGACCGTTGCATCTTGCATTTTTGATTTGCGATGACAGTGCGGTTTTATTGTGAAAAGAATATCTAACAACGAATTAGCTTCTCGGCTCTATCATTGTTGACTGTTGGGGGAATATAGTCTGAATTACTACCACTTTGAAGGCTTCCAATGTGGCCGTATTATAAACTTAAGAGTAAATGCTTTTAAAAACACTTAGGAATTTAACCTCAAATTTTCACTATGCAAATATATATTATAAACAATATACTCTATTGCTTAGTAGTCCGGCATATTTTTTGTTATGGAGATTATCATATTACTTTTATGGTACTTCACAAAGTCTCAAACTAAGTGCTCATGGAGGTTAACCAGCACCAGTCAACTCACGCCGGCCCAGTGTGCTCAACCTTGTTCTTGAAGCATGCACAATCTCGATCTCGACGACAATGGGCTACATTGCGTGCACGTCATCCAAGCGCACGCTAACAGCGCTGAGCTACTGCAGCTCTCGCAGTTCGATTTGCACGGGCACTCGCATCGTGTGCCTCTGCGATTGACGAGCGACTCAGTGGATGCGGATCTTTGCCTCGACGCTGTCAACCCAGAGTTCCAGCAAGCATGTCATGCCTCCCACCGCACAGACAGCATGATATTGCTCAAACTCTCAAGGACGTCGTGATCTTCGGGTCCATCCCATTTACAAGACCCTTCAGTGGCGCGGAACAAGGGTGGACTAAGTGGGGCGGGTAACTAGACCACTAGGCGCGGTCCATCGGGTTCGAGTACGCAGAGCGAACCCGCAAGTGCAGCAGAAGCAATCAGGCTAAGCACAACCTTCGAACATGCCAAGTCAACACGTAGTTAGCAGTCCACCTATCAAAACACTATTTGAATCAAATGCCAGCCATTGCACGGAGCTTGCAAAATACTTGACAATGAACTACGAAGGCAGCTGTGACATCTGGAGTTCCACAACACGAGAAACATTACCAACTTACTTGTTACAGTACCACTTCAGTCATCCTAGTGATTAAGATTTACCAAAGCGTAAGCACCAACGCAAGAACAACATAGGTACGTACGAAAAACCTACACGCGCTGGGCGTCTTAAGCGCGCGATCTCACCACATTTGAATCCGAGTCACCCTCTCACAGTTCCATCGCTGGCCTAGTTGCTATCCTTGCGTTTGGCGTCCCAAGCGCCGAGCTAGTCGATGGAGCCAAAACTGCTCAATTCATTACGTTCTGTGTTTGCCAGGCGTCGAAGATGCATGTGGACAGATTGCACCGCGCCTTGGCCTGCTCGAGACGGATCGTCGCTCAGCACTTGCCTAGCTTACCTGGCCTTCCGCACCGCACAACGCCCATCAGTAACACACAGTTAGAGGGAGCACTACTATCATTGCAATCGATACGTGCTACCTGATTGCCCATTTATATACACATACATAGCCACTCACAGATACACTCACAGGCATACGCATCGTCTCACACAGGCATATACAAGTACATACAAACAAGCACGCACGCATATATTCACACATATGTATAGACACCCAGACACTCCTACAGACACGCGCACACACGTACAAACTTTCACATGGTGACGCACGTCACGCACATAAACATGCACACACAGGTCCGCACACCCATCAGCACATACATTAACACCCACAGACACGCACATACCTACATCCATACGCATACACACATCCGCACACGCATTCGTACATTCAGACACACACACACATTTGCACACACAGCCCCCACTAATTGAAACACAAACAGACAAAAGAGCACGCACAGGAGTGGGAGCACACACAGGCAGGATGGCGAACAGTATTATTCCGTATAATTACGAATGGTGGTAGATCTCAGAAATGCGGGATGGATACATCAATCCCCTTTACAAAAACAGCACGTGGCTACTTAAAGGTGTCCGTAAAAAGCATACCAAGGCACTTCAAAGTGTTTCTCTGACTATAGTCGCATAAAATTGTTCGCAACAGAAAGCTCGTCTTTATCAGATGTTATCATATATAACAAATCTAATTAGAATTTTGTCCCACACATCCGCTTCGACATGCCTACATCCGCATTCGTTCTTTAACACCCATTCTCTGAGCCAACCAGGTCAAATTTTGAAAAAAAATGCAGAAATGTAAAAACTAAAATCAAGACGAGTTCTTTTCAAGACCTTCAAAGCGCATGGTCAAATATGCCTTTGTGCTGTATCAAGATGGTCTTGGTGCGATGTCCATCCGACAAGCCAATGCCGTGATATCGGTCTGTCAAAAAGGTATCTCTCTGATTTTGGCTCAACATGGTCGTCCTTTTCCGAATTTATAGTTTACGATTTGACGACCAATCTCAGATTCGAAAACGATATTGTATTTGTTTACATCGGTTTGTCTAAATTCTAAATGTCCTGTAATATTGGAGTTTTTAATCGGACAAATCAGTATATTGTCTGATATATATGTGGCCGGTACAGAAGAGGTCGATCACAAGACTCCCTACACTTGACCCTAATCGACTTCAAGAGAGTGACTGGGCTCATTTGTGGCTCGTTATATTGCGTGCTTGTTCGGTAGTGTAAGTTCTTTGTAGGGCAGTCGCTTGCTGCACATGCTGCCTTCAAAAACACGTATTTTAAGACCAACCACTTCTTAACACATTCGGATAAATTTGAATAACGTCGAGCAGACTCCACACACGAGGTTGCAAACAACGCTGTTGTTTATGTTTTGTGTTGGTGCATGTGCATTCAGGGTTTTGTCTCATTTGAGCTAGTATTGACGATCTTTGTTTTTGGGGTCAAAACACGTTTAGCCAGGTTGACTCAGAGACCACACCTGAAACAAGCCTACATTTAGGGGAGCCAATAAATAATGGGAGCCAAGCGCCCCGGTTTGGAGACAGAGTCCGTTTTTTTACGTGAGATCGGCTCGCCTTGAAAACCCCACACCAGACCCATCATCCTGCTACATCGAATGCCATCCTCCATATTATGGCGTATCAATGATGTAGGTTATTAACGCAGAGCAATATGCTCAAGGTCATACCGGCGCGGCGATGGCGCCCCAACACTCAAGGCCAGTGTTGTTTGACCGCTTCTCATTTTACTACGCACACAACAGTGAAATAGTTCCCGCGACCCTGACTCGTGCTTGCGCGGCCCTGCCGACCACTTGAGGATCGCAGATCCACTGATGGTGGCCGCCACCAGCGGGTAGAAGTCGCTACCAACGAGCCCTGCCTGACAGCTGATGTCTCCATTCCGGATTTTGTTCCTGACGGTGGTCATGATCGATCTCATATCTGAGTTCGCGAGCCATCATGATACTGCCGCTTGGCTGGAAGGCCGAAGGTAGTAGATGGCGCGCAAAGCAATTGTGCCTGCACGTGCGCTTCGTCCTCCTTGTGGGCAAAAAGTCTCCTCCCGTCAGACGGGCCACCAGGCTCCACAGCCGTCGCCAGGCTCTGGGTGGGCTCGTTTGGCATATGTGGATGGGCCCCTATGGCTCTCAAAAGACAACACCCTAGGCCCATTTTTGCAAATAACTCGCTCGATAGCAGGATGGACCGCTCAGGTCTACCTCGAGGAACATATCCGAGAGTAGCGCAGAAGCGCGACAGAACCACTGGATCCAGGTTCATCGATCGACAGGCGGCTGGGAACCGGTAAAGTCGAGCACTTCTCCGCTGGACCCGGGCCTAAGGCTGTCGACGCTTCCCCGGTCAGGCGGTTGTATCCCCTAGTGTTCCCAAAAACGGATCCGGGGGAAGACCAAGGTTCGTCAACAGCAAGGGAGCCCCGGAAAAGTTTCAGCCTTAAAAGTCCGAGAGCACTGCGTCCTCAAAGCCCATGAGCCGAATCCCCATCGACCTAACCACCAGATCATACTAGTACGTCGCAGAGCCAATGCGCGGCGCAGGCACGCGCGGGCGTCGGCGGCGGCGGCTTCCAGCGCTCCGTTCGCCAGTCCATCGACTGGATGATCTCATCAGTGTCCATCTCGCTCGTACTGTCAGGCGCAGGCGTGCCTCATACACCACGAACGGTCTTGAGTGAACAGGTGCGCAATGTGCAGCGCAGGCCGCCGATTGACGCCGCCTGCAGTCAGCGTCGTGAATGGTGACTCATCGTACGGCAGGCACGTCCACGTCATTGTACTTGTAAGTGGGCGTGTGCGAGTACGCGCCGTGCTTCTGGTCGAAGTGTACCTCAAGGCACCTTTGGAACGAGACTTGGGCAAATGCTTGATGGCGCTGCCGGCCATCTTGGCATACTGACGTGCGCTTATGCGTCGGTCGGCACTGCAGCGATGCCCAGCATTTGCGCATTCTGGCCATTACATGCCGCCGTCGCCCAGAGCACGTCTGTGTCTGCGAGAGGCGATTCTTAAGGATTGTTGTTGCCGCGGTGCGCGCGAGCACGATTGGCGAGACCACGCTGAGGTGGTCACAACTGACCACCATGTTGTGGGCACGTAGTACATTCCCCATAGCGAGCGACTGTCGCCGATCCCACGAAGCACGAACACGCTTCTCGAAGCGGGTGCCCGCGCGCAACGCTCTGGGCGGTCCTGCACTTTATTTAAAACGCGCCGATCTCCGCGTTGTGCCGCGCTGTACGAGGAGGTGCAGGTTTGCGTCAAATATTTCGATCCCGGCGGCCGCGCGTGCGCCTCGGCATCACCATGAACGGTCGCTGGAAAAGTGTGCTGCAATAATCGCCCACATTCTGCTGACCACGCAGCAAACGCACAGGCTATGCCATCGGTAAGCGACCACCACCAAGCCAAGGTCGACAAAAGCAGTACGAGCTGCTTCTACGCCCGCACGTACTGCGACGCGCAACGCCGAGCACCACAGCCTCTGGTCAATGCACAGCGTGCGCGCGAAGCGGGCTTATCGCCAGATGCGAATGCATACGCTGCATTGTACTCGCCGCTGCATTCATTCATCGCTGGCTCCTCCAGCGCTTGGCAATACGAGTGGCAGCATGGCGATGGCGCGTGGCAGGAAACAGGTCGAACCTGGCGCATTTGTGGCTCCGCTCAGGAGCTCCGACGGCGACAGCGCTTCTGACTCAGCTAAGTCGCGGTGGACGCCGACAGCGCTTGAGACTGTCGCTATGGCTTTGTGATGTCAACCAAAATGTATCCCTCACAAACTTAATATTTTAAAGTCACGACGCCATCGTGTAAAAAACTTCGAGGCTCGTTCTCAGAACCCGGCTCAAAAATAGAGCTTGGGGCCCCATGGCCAGAGCCCAGCTCTTTATCAGCTTGTTTCTGGTGTATCAGAGGCTGGGTGTTAAAATGCGCAAAGTGTACTCATATTACCGACAAAAGTATCATTATGATCATTTTGAGGTTTTTCGCTTGAGGCCTTCAAAGTTGAAAAATCGTGCTGACACAAATCCGAGAAAAACAAAAAAAACATATCTGTAAATCAATTTGTGATGTGTTGAACGCCCTCCAAATTAGACACGGTTTGAATACTTTTCAGATGAGTTTAGAGGCCACCATTTGAAAGAATAAAATTTGTGTAGCATTCCTATACCAAAATCTGAAAATCCAAATTTTCGTACTTAAACGAGGTAAGGTTTTCTTGGGACTCGATCTCAGCAACCAGACCCGAATCCTTTCTAGCAGGGGTTCAATCGATAGCCAACATGACAAAGTATTCCGTGGTGTGTTCCACTGAATAACCTCAAAATGACCATAAGGATACTTTTGCTGGTGATAGTAAAGTAATATCAATATTATTCGACATTCCTCACATCGCGTTTTCGTACTCTAAAAAGCGCAAAGTGTACTCATGATGCTGACGTTTTCGTACTTTAAAAAGTGTAAAGTGTACAGTTGTCACCAGCTGCGTCAGCTGACGTGGCTTTGCCGTTCACAGAGCTCCTCACTTGCGTTCTTATCCTTCATCTTCATGTCCGCGTGCGTGCAAAGCCAGGAACTTCGCGCGTCCTTGTCACACACACACACACACACGCCCCAGAAGCAAGAAGCTCACGAGAGAAGAAGACGATCATCAACATCAACACGTGACTGCTATGCGCCTCGCCCACCCACTGCGTTCGCTGTTCCGCGCCGGCGCCACCCGCTCGAACGCCAGCGCCGCTGCTGCAGGTGCTGGCTCGCGCCGCCTCGCGCGACAGCTCTCGTCCACGAGCGCCCCCGGCCTCGGCAACAACCCCGTGGCCGTCGCTCGCGTGCAGGAGCTCGCGGACGAGCACGCGGTGGCCGTGACGTGGCAGGACGGCTTTTCCGCCAAGTTCCACACGCTCTGGCTGCGCGACCATTGCACGTGTCCCGACTGCCTGCACCCGGAGACCAAGCAGCGCCAGGTCGACACGGCGTCGATCGCGCTCGAGCCGACGTTCAACAAGCTCGAGGTCAGCGCGAGCGGCGAAGTCGCCATCGCGTGGGACGACAGCGTGGTACGTGCGACGAGTGTGTAGCTGGTGGCTGGGCTGGCTGGCTCGCTGACAGCGCCGACGTGTGCGACAGAAAGGGACGACGTGCCGCGCGAGCCGCTTCGACCCGCAGTGGCTGCGCGAGCACGCGTACTCGAGCGGACTCGGGCCGTCCCCGCGCAACGTGCGCCAGCAGACGCTCGCAGCGCGCACGCTCTGGGACCGGTCGCTCGCGATCCCGACGCACGACTTTGCAGCGGCCATGGGCGACCTCGCGCCGCTAATGACGGACCTGTACAAGTACGGGCTCGTGATGGTCACGGCGACGCCGTCATCGATGGCCGAGACCGAGCGCTTCTCGCGCCGGATCGGCTTCGTGCTGCGCACGATCTACGGCGAGATGTGGACGACGAACCCGCAGAGCGCCGAGCAGGAATACAACGACACGGCGTCGACGAACCTCGAGCTGCTGCCCCACACGGACGGCACGTACATGCGCGATCCGCCGGGGCTGCAGATCTTCAACTGCGTCGCGCAGGCGGGCGAGGGCGGCGAGAGCCGGTACGTCGACGCGTTCCACGCCGCCGAGCGGCTGCGCGCGCAGGACCCGGCGGCCTTCCGCTTCCTCGCGGCCACGCCCGTGAACTACCATCACTTTGACGCGGACGCGCACCTCGCGGCCATGGAGCCGGTCATCAAGCTCGACCACGCCGGCCACGTCGTGCAGGTCCGGTACAACGACTACGACCGCGCGCCGCTCACGCACCTGCCGTTCGCCGCGGTCGAGCAGTTCTACCGGCACCACCGCGCGCTCGTGCGCGTGCTGCGTGACGCGTCCCTCGAGGCAACGCTCAAGCTGCGCGTGGGCGAGATGGTCGTGGTCGACAACCAGCGCGTGCTGCACGGCCGCGCCGCGTTCGACGGCGGTGAGCGCTCGCTCATCGGGAGCTACATCGGCCGCAACGAGTACGACAGCCGCCTGCGGGTGCTCGGCATCATCTAGAGCGAGAAGAGCGAGAAGAGCGAGAGCGAGTGTGGCTGCGTTCTTTGGATACCGGGAACGCCTAGAAAGAAACACGACTCGAGCCCCACGCCTCTCGGTGGTGCTGGACTGTTCACAGCGTTAGTGAACTCTTGCAGCCTTGGCGCGACGTCGGCTGTCGTTCGCCCTTGTTGCTGTCGCTGCGTCGTCGTCTCCGTCGCTGTCGCTTGGGATCCTGTCGAGTGTCGTGAGCTAAAAACGCAGAGCGAAGCTCCGTAACGACTGACTGCATGTGACCCGGCGACTCGAGAAGACCGCAAGCCCTCGAGAGAGACACCGGAGCATGGCGGACGCGTATCGCGCAAAGGCGCCTGGCGCCGCGTCGTCGTCGTCGTCCTCCAAGTCTGTGCGCCACCCGCCTCGCAAGCCCAGCGTCAATGGCCGAGCCGCCACGAACGCGCACCCGAAAGCCTCGGTGCGGCCGACTCCGCCGGCGCCTGTGGCTTACGGCCCGCCGGTGCCAGCAGGCGGGAGCACCGTGCTGCCTCGCATCGAGCGGCGTGGCAGCGGCGAGGCAGCGACGCGCACAAGCAGCAGCAGCAGCAACAACAACAACAACAGCGACGACATCTCAACCAATTCGTCGCTGGCGATGGCGATCTCGTCCCACGCGGTCCCGACGCTGACCTTTGGCTTCTCGCCGCGCCTCCCGTCGTCCAACAGCGACAGCGCGTCCGAGAGCTCGCCGACGACGCGCTCGACCGAGTTCCTGGGCGCCAGGGACGGCCCGCCCGCGAAGGCGGCGTGGTGCACGCCCCGCAGTCCGCTCGAGTCTCATCTCGCGTCGCTCTTCGCAGCCGCGCGGGCCGGCACTGAGCAGGAGGACGAGCGCGAGCGGCGGAGCAGCAGCGCAGCACCGACTGCGACGCCGGCGCGGCTCAAGTCTGTGGAAGACCGGCTGCGCGAGACCGACGCGCTCTACCGGGTCGACCTCGACACACTCGTCGCCAACAGCGACAAGTTCCTCGAGGTCTCGCACACGGCCGCGCAGCACGTTGAGGGCATCGAGAGCGATCTCCCGCAGCTCGCGACCACCTTCGAGCATACCACGTGCGTACAGGAGACCGACCACTGAAGGAAAGCTTAGCTGGTGCGCACTCGGCGGTCTCTAACGAACTTGCACTCGCACTCGCTTTGCGCACACAGGACTGCGCTGTCGAGCCTGTCTCGGGACCTCGCCGCCCTGCACGAGCGCCACGAGCGCGACAAGGACGCGATGTACGCTTCGCTTGCTCGCTTCCTCTCTCACCGCACTCTGTCTGTGAGCCGCTGCGTCTTGAGCGCTTTGCTCACCAACCTCGTTGGATGTGCGTGCACTCGACGCGACCCACAGGCTGGAGCAGCTGGACGAGGTCTTCAACCAGGGCACCGACGAGAAGATCGCGCTCGTGGAGGCCCACGACGCCGAGCGGCGCGAACTGCAACGCGCCCGCGAGCGTGAGGTCGGGGCTCTCGACGCGCAGTTCCGCGACCACGTGCAGGCGCTCGACGCCAAGTACGACGCCATGGAGACGGCGCGCTTGGACGAGCTCCAGCAGCTGCGCGCAGTGGCGGCGGCGCAGCTCGAGGACGCGCAGGCGATTGCGGCACGAGACCACGCGGCTCTCGCAGCGGCTTCGCAGCAGGAACGCGACGCGCTCGAGCGCGCGCTGCGAGCCGAACTGCAGAGTCTGAAGACGAGCTCCGACGACGAGCTCGCGGCGCTCGCGCGCAAGTCCAGCGCCGCGTACGACGCGCTCGAGAGCACGTCCAGAGCCGAGTACGACGCGCTGAAGCGCTCCAGCTCCGAGGAGATCCGAGCGCTCCGCGAGGCTTCGGCGTCACAGTTCGCGGAGGCGACCGACGCACTCACGCGGCAGCTTGAAGCGGTGCGGCAGAGCAATGCCGACGAGCTCGAAGCGCTGCGAGCAGCGCGCGCTGGTGAGATCAGTCGGCTGACGGACCAGTGCGAGCGCGAGACTGCGGCGCTCCAGCGCGAGTTGAACGCCAGGACGACCACGCTGAGCGCAGAGATCGACGCGCTCGTCGAGCACCACGCCCAGGAGTGCGAGGCGACAGCGAGCGCCGCGGACTGGACTCTGCAGTCACTAAAGAGCGCGCACGCGGAGCAGCTTGAGCGTCTCCGAGCACACGCCGCTGCGGAGCTCGCGGAGACTGTCGGGCACTTACAAGGCACGATCGCTCGAGCAGCCGATGCACACGCTGGCGAAGCCGCTCGACTGCGAGACGACGCGAACGTGACGCACGCAGCGCTGGCGGAGCGGTACGAGACGGAGCTCGCAACGCTGCGCACCGACTCGAAGCGCGAGCGGGACCACGTGACGCTCTTGTACGAGACAGAGATCGACGCACTCCGGCGCAGCAGCCTCGAGGCGCTCGACCGCGCGACGAAGGCGCATGAGTCGAGCGCCGCGCAGCTATGCGACACGCATTCCGCCAAGACGCTGCAGCTCGAGGCCGCAGCACGCGAGCAAGAGAAGCGGTTCGCGGAGACAATGCAGGCGCAGAATGCGGAGCTCGCGCGCCGACAGGACGCGATCGACTCGCTGGAGAGCACGCTTGGCGCGCTCGAGCGCCAGCACCGCAACTTCGTGGACACGAGCGCGGAGCGCGTCGCGCGCTGCGAGATGGACAGCTGCGAGCGCGAGGCGCGGATGCTCGCGGTGCAGCGAGAGCTCTGCGAGCAGCTTGCAGCGCTCGAGCAGGCGAGAGCGGAGCTGCGGGCGGCAGGCGACGACAAGCGCGTGAAGGCGAACACGATCCTGGAGCTCACGTTCGTGGTCAAAAGCCGCGACGACGAGGTCGAGCGGCTGCGCGCCGCGCTGCTCGACTCGGTCAAGAGCGTGAACCAGCAGACAGAGATCCTTGAGCTCACGACCGAGACGCTGTCGAGCAAGGCGAAGGAGCTCGAGGCCACGCGCGCTGCGCTGCGCAAGGAGTCCGGCCGGCTCTCGCGGGTCGAGGAGTCGATGCACCAGAAGGACGGGATGCTCGAGGACACGGAGCTCAAGGTCGAGAACATGCGGCTGAGCATGGAGTCCCTGCGCCTCGAGCTGAAGCGCCTGCAGATGGACATGAAGCTCCAGCTCGAGCACACGGAGGGCGAGATGGAGCTCAAGAACGGCGAGATCGGCCGTCTGCACGCCGCGCAGAGCGAGCTCCGGCACAAGAGCGCGTTCCAGCAGCAGACGATCGCGCGCCTCGAGGAAAGCCTCGCGCAGAGCGAGAAGCTCGTCGACGACGCGCAGCGCCGCATCTGCTTGCTGCGCCTCGAGGCCGCGCAGAGCGCGGACGCCGCCAAAACGACGAGCGACGCTCTGCTCGCGCGCGACGCGGAGCTGCTCGCGCTCGCCAAGGACAAGCAGAGCGCGCTGTTCGAGAAACAGCGCGCGCAGCTCCAGCTTACCCACCTCGCGCAGGTCATCGCAGGGCTGCACGAGACGAGCGAGCGCGGGCTCATGCTGGGCGAGGAGATCCAGACGCGGTTCCTCACGGTGCTCGCGGAGACCGCGGCCGAGAAGGACGAGCGCTTGCGCGCAGAGAAGCACCTGCTCGTGCTCGAGCTCTCGGCCGCGAAGGAGCGCGTGCGCCACTTGGAAGGCGTCGAGGCGCGGCTCGCTGAGAGCAGGAAAGAGAGCGAGGCACAGCGCGCGCAGCTCCAGAGCCTGAGTGGCAGCATCCGAGAGCTCGAGGCGGCCGTCGCGGCGTTCAAGGAGGTCGAGCAGAGCCTCGAGCTCGCAAGGCGCGAAGTGAACGAACTCACCGCCACGCGCGCGGAGAAGGAGCACGCGCTCGCGTGCACACACGACCAGCTGCGCTTCGAGAACGAGGCGGCCCGCTCGAGCGTCGCGGCGCTCACAACGACCCTCGAAGAGCTCAGGGAGCAGGTTGAGGCGCTGAGAGCCGAGCGAGACGCGCTAGAGAGCCAATTTCAGTCGCTGTCGAACGACCACGCAGCACTGACGAACGAGCACATATCGCTGACGAACGACCACGCGGCGCTGACGAACGAGCACACAGCACTGACGAATGAGCACGTGGTGCTGACCAACGCTCATAACGCACTCACCAGCGACTGCGAGCAGCTGCGCGCTCGAGCGTCCGCACTTGCGCAGCAGAATGAGCAGCTCACGACCGCTCTCTCAGGCGAGAAGCTCGAGATGACGGGCAGCATTGAGCGCATGGTGAGCGACCTGGAGGCTGCAAAGCAGCAGTTCGAGACGCAGCTCCGCGACGCCGCTGCGAAGCTGCAGAGCGCGGAGAGCGCGGCCGAGGGGCTACAACGCGAGCTGGCGTTCAAGTGTCAGGAAGCAGCCGAGCTCCAGAGCGCCGCGCTCGGCTTGGAGCACGAGCTGTGCGAGCTCAAGCTAGAGACGAGCACGCAGCGCGCGAAGCGCCAAGAGCTGGAGCACGAGGTGCGCAGGCTCGAAGAAGCGCTGCAGGACGCAGCCGCCGAGCACGCGCGCGGCGTCGAAGAGAGCGAGCGTGAGCTACTGCTCAAGAGCGAAGAGACGGCGCGTCTTGAGCGAGACTACGAGCTGAAACTGAGCGCTCAAGCTGAGGCACACGCTCAGGCCCTGCGAGAGGCGGAGGATGCAAGTGACGCAACCCGCGAACGCCTTGAGACCGCGCTACGCGAGCAGCACGAGGCGTTTGCCTCGCAACTTGAGCAGCAGTCAGTAGCACAACGCGCCGGCGCCGACGACGAGCAGAAGCGCCTCGTCGACGACCACGTCCGCCAGCTGAGCGAAGCCGACGACGCTCGGCGGTCACTCGCGGCACATCACGAGGCGGCCGCGAGCGCACTAACAGCCGCGCACGCAGAGGAGCTCGCGCGCGTGCAGCAGGAGCGCGCGGCGGCGAACGAGTTGCTCGCCGCGGCCAATGCAGCGACACGAGAGCGTGAGGGCGCGCACGAAGGCGAGCTGAAGAGCGTCCGCGACGCCTACGAGAGGGAGCTCGCGTCGCAACGTCAGCAGCTGGAGGACGCTAGCGCGAAGCTCGCGCAGGACTTCGAGCAGCGAGTCGAGGCGATCGTGGAATCGACGCAGCACGAGGCGGAGCTGGGGCGTCTGCGCGCGGCGGAGGAGCACTTGCGCAAGCTCGAAGGCGTCGTGGAGAGCGCGCGCGTCAAGGACGAGCAGCAGCTCAAGGCGCTGAGCTCCGCGCAAGCCGCCGCCGCGAGCAAAGAGGCGCTGTTGGAGGACGCCACGGCGCGACTGGCGCGTTGCGAGGAGCAGGCGGCGCAGCTGCTGCGGGAGCTCACGCAGAGCAAACAGGCGCTCGTCGAGAGCCACCAGCTTGTCGCGGAGCGGACAGTGACGATCGACAATGTCCGTCGGGGTACGTTCCCCGCTCGCGTATGTGTGAGTGCAAGCCCAACTGACCCGTGCGCTCGCTCACCTCTGTGTCTTGGTTTCTTCCTTTCACACAGAGCTCAGCGCGCTGCACGACACTACGAACGCCACCGTCGCGACGCAGTCGGGCGACCAATTACTCGCGCACATCCGCCAGCAGCTCGACACGCACCTCTGGGACGCGTACCAGCTCGACCGCGCGCAGGTCGCCGGCAGCGGCTGCGCGCTCGAGACCGAGAGCGACGTCGTCGAGTGCTTGAAGTCGCTCTTCCGGTTGCGCTGCGCCGCGCTGGCCGCCAGGCGAAGCGCGACACAGAGCGCCGGCGGCAGCGCAGAGCTCGTGCTGAGCGTCTCCGACGCCTGCACCCGCCTCGATCAGTGGGACACGATCGCCGCCGCTCACGACGAGCTCTTCGCGTCGTCGCGCGAGTGCGCTCCGGACGCGCTCGCGAGCCACGTGCACGCACTCTTAGCAGGCTACAGATGCCTGCTCGACCACGTTCGCCGCAGCTTCCGGGTCCCAGTCGCCTCGGGTGGTGCTGACGCTGCGAGTGACCCTGGCAGGAGCACGAGCTGGGAGCTCGAGAGCGCGATGTCCCACTTGTCGGCCTTCTCAAAGATGCTGAGTGCGTTGGGGCTGCTTGGTGCTGAGAATCCGCAGATGCGCTGCGAGCGCGTGCTCGGCATCCTGAACGACCACGATCAGCTTCTGCAGCACGCCGCCGGCAGTTCCGACTGGCTGGGTATCACGACGCTCGCAGACGTTGCGGCTCTGCTGGACACGGTGCGCGATGTCCTGGCAGACGCTCGGCGCGTAACGGGCCAATGCGAGCGGTTCCGCACGCCGACAGACCTCCAGTCGCTCGTCCTTGAGCATGAAACGCTGTTCACGAGCTTCGCTGCGCTGGCGAACGGCTCTGAGTCCCAGGATGACGACGACAGCACCGAGCACACGCACGAGGAGACGCCGCACCTGTCGCCCAAGACCGCCGAAGTGCTGCGCTTCGTGCGCCAGTCCCAACGCTTCCTCGCGGGCTGCAACCACGCGCTCGGACTGGCGGACTCTAGCAGCTTCGCGTCGGAAGTGCTCGTCTGCATCCGCGAACTGATGAAAGTGCTGCAGTGCTTCACAGGCCTCGAGTCTGCATGTCACCACAGTGCTCAGCGTGCGTCATCGTCGTCGTCGTTGTCGCCGACAACTTCACCAGCCGCCGTCACCGAGTTTGTCGGTGCGTCGCACGCTGGCAACAGCCCACGCTGCATCCAAGTGCAAGTGGCGTCGGTGCTGTCGTTCCTGGACGAGCTGCACCTCATGACCGGCTACGCGCAGAGCATCTTGGACGAAGAGAGCGACGCGACCGCGAGCACCGGCGCGTCGAGCAACGCGAGCAGCATCGCGAGCCTCCGCGGGTCGCAGCCTGCTCTCACGCGGACGCCGACGCCGAGTGCAGAGGTGGAGAGCGGCGACAGCGACGGCAACGACAGCGGCTTGCAGATCGAGGTGCCACTGCCGCTCGACGAGCTCGAACTGGAACTGCAGCAGCACGACGCATGCGACGACAGAGATGACGCGCAGATCGCTTTCTTGATCGATGACAGCGACTCCCAGGATGCGCGAGGCGCGCGGGCAGCGGTGGCTGGTGCACGGTCCCCGTCGACGCCGCTGGCAACGTCGCTCGTGGACATTTCGCTCGTGATGAGTGACCACCAGCGGGTGCTCTCGGAGGCCGCGCACTGGGTCAAGAAGACCGCCAGGCTGCGCCGTCGCCGCAGCAGCAGGGCCCGCGCGCCGACAGACCTGGGATCGGAGATCTGTCGGCTCGTGCGGGAACACTGCGCGCTGCTGGCGCTGGGGAAGAAGCTTTTCCAGCTCAAGGACCCGCGCCGGGACCTGCCGTCGCTGCTCGAGTCTCTCGCAGTCCTGCGGCGACTCACAACGCGCTTGTCCGTGTTTCAAGACGGCCTCGGGTCCGTGAACGGCAACAGCGCCTCGAGTGAGAGCCTCGACAGCCTTCAGAGCCTCGCTACCAGTAGCGCACGCTCGAACGCCGGCAGCCACGAGTCGCTGCGAGCGTCGCTGTCTGTGTTCGCGTGCCTCGAAGACGTCGCGAGGCACCTCCAGGACTACGACGTGTTCCTGCAGCACATGCGCGACAGCTGCGACAAGCAGTGGCTCGCGGCAGGCGGGAGCGATATCGAGTGGCTGGCACACGATGTCAGCAGCCGCTTGGAGCTCGTTGAGCACGCGCAGTCGGCACTCGGGCTCCAGAACCCCGTGCTGGAGTTGCCAACGCTGCTCGAGCGCGTGCGCGAGCTGCTCTCGAAGACCGCGGGTCTCGACCCGTGGCACTCGACGGCGGAGACGACAGGTGGCGACGAGGCAGCGGAGGTGGACGAGCACCACGATAGTGACAGTGATAGCGGAGCTCCGACCGCCTCTGTCGCGGCTGCTGTCGTCGCAGATCTCCAGGGCCTCGAAGCACACGCTGCGGCGTTCGGGCGGATCGAGCGCGACCTCGCAGACTACTCGGCGCTCGTGAGCTGGCTGCGACGCGCGCTCCCGTTCGCGCAGTGCGTGCAGTCGCCCGACGACCTGCGCGAGCGCGTGCAGGAGGTGCTCGCACAACTCGAGTTATTCGCCAACACGAGCGTTGAGGCGAGCGACGAGCTCGCGGTCCTGCGAGCCGAGCGAGAGCGCGCGCTGCAGCAACAGGCGCTCGAAGACGCGTACTTGGCGGGCCACGGCGTTGCTGGGAGCGCGGACGCCTCGCGACTGGAAGTCTTCCAGCAGTTGGTCGACGAGCGGCAACAGCTACGGACTGCGACTATAAACGCGGACGCGAGTGCGTGTCTAGAGACCGACTTCTTGCGACAGAGCGGACTGCTTCAGGACGGATCAGAGCACACGACAGACGACAGCGGCGACGGTGGTGCGTCGAGAGCGAAGCTGTCGACAACAGTGCGCGTCCAGATCTACACGACGCTGTTGCACAAGCTGCAGACAGGTGAGGACACACGACGGCGTCTGGAAGCAGAGCTGGTGGACCAAGCGCAGCGCCTCGAAGGCAGCGAACTGGCGCTACGCGACGCCCAGCGCTCTGCAGACGACGCGACCCAGGGAGAGCAGGTGATCCTGCACACCCACGAGCAGCTCGTGGCCGAGATCGCTCGGCTGAGCGCGAGAGAGCGCGCGTGGGAGCAAGAGGACTGCGAGGAGCGGGCGGCGCTGTGCGCTCTCGGTTTGTTGGCGTCGACCGACGCCTCCGCCGCCGAGGACACCAACGCTGCGGCTGCAGCGCCACTGGCGCTGGCAGATCGCCTGAGCTTGTACAGGAAGCTCGCAGAGCTCGAGCGCCTCGCGCACGTCACCAGCGACACGCTGTCGGCGGAGAAGCGCTTCCTGGCGGACAACGGCCTCGCGTTCGACGACGCCGACCCCGCGGCGGCGCGGCTGACAGTCTACAAGGCGCTGCTGAGTGGTCAGAACGCGCTCATCGACGAAAAGATGGAGCGTGAGGTGGAACTCGACAGCGAGCGTGCGTTCCTTGAGACCCACGGCGTGGCCGGCGGCTCCACCAGCGCCGTGCGCATGGAGGTCTACAGGTCGCTCCTGCAGCTCCGAGCGCAGCTCGCGGAGCGCGACGAGGCCGACGCGATGGAACGCGCCTTCCTCCGGAGCAACGGCTTGTGGCAAGGCGACGGACCCGACGGCAATGGTGACAGTGACAACGCCCGCATGGACGCGCAGGAGCAGTTTGGCGCGCGCATCCAAGTGTTCTCCGAGTACGCCGAGGCGCGCGCAGCGGAGTCGCTCGCAGAGCGCGAGCGCGCGGCCGCCGTCGCGGCGGAGCGAGCGTTCTTGCGCGAGCACACGAGTCTCGACGCGGCGCTGCTCGACAGCGTCCGGGGGCCGCAGTTCTCGCGCCTCCGCGTCTTCGAGGAGCTGGTGGCGGCCCAGCGCGACGCAGACGCGCAGCGCGCAGCCAGGAGCTTGGCCGAAGCGGACGAGCTCGAGCTCCTCCGCAGCATCGGCTGTGCTGCACTCCTCGAGTCGACAGGCGACGGCGACGCTGGGAGCGTCTTCGCGGCTCGCAGGAAGGTGTACACGGAGCTGAGTGACCGCGTTCGCGAGCGCGACGAGCTCATCTCTAAGCTCGAGGGCTCGCGAGAGAAGTTCGAGGCGGCGCTCATGGTGTGGAACGAGGTGCCACTTGTCGGCGCTGCAGCGTTCGCGCGTCTCGAGGCGGAAACGCACGCGTTGCGCGTCGTGGTCGAGCAGCGCGACGCGCAGTTGGAACAGCTGAGGCAACAGGCAGCAGCAGCCGTCACGGCACAAGGCGACATGCTCGCTGTGGAGCTCACGGCAGCAGCTGCGAAGCACACGCTCGCCCTCGAGCAGCTCGAGCGCACGCACAGCGAACAGCTCGCAGGTGTCGAAGCAACAGGCACGAAAGAGCTCGCGACAGCACTAGAGAAACACACGCTCGACCTCGAGCAGCTCGAGCGCACACATAGCGAGCAGCTCGCGGGTGTCGAAGCTGCAAGCAAGAAAGAGCTCGCGGCCGCGCTTGAGAAGCAGGCAAAGCAGCTCGAGTTCCTCGCGCTCGCAGAAGCGCGTCTTAGTGGAGCAGCCGCGTCGTTGTCGTCGCCGGCCAGCGCGCTGGCGCCAGCGCAGGCGCGTGCGCTGCTGCTCGACAAGGTCGCGAAGCGCGACACCGCGGCGATCAGCATGATCTATCGCTCGATTCGCGTCGCGACCGATATCCTCAACACGTTCGCGTTCGCGAGAAGCGGCGGCGCCGGCACCGAAAGCAGCCAGAGCGCGGCGGAGCTCCCGGTCGAGGTCACGCAGGCCGTGCTCAACTGCGTCAAGGAGCTTAAGGCGCTCAAGGAGTACGTGGCCGCGTCGCTCGAGCAGCTCACGCGTGGCGACGACGCGTTCCCGCCGCAACCGCCGCCGTTCCTCCAGCGCAACGTCGACGCGGCGGTCGCGTCGGGCGACAGGGACGCCGCGATCGACTTGGCGCTCTGCTCGCACCGCGAGTTCATGGCGTTCGCGCACTGCGAGCTGCTGGCGCGACAGGAGGCGACCGGCGCGCGGCTCCAGGAGCTCCTCGACAGGCTAAAGGCGGTCGCGACCGCCGCGTTCCCTGTCGCCGACAGCGCACTCCTAGCGCTTGAGATCGAGCGCGTACGCGAGCGCGAGGCGCACGACAGCGCCGCGTGCGAGCTCCAGCTCAACGACGCGTACCTGCGGCGGCTGCTGGCCGAGCGCAAGGACGTGGAAGCCGCGCTCTCGACCGCTCTCGCCGAGCTCCGCGACGAGTGCCGCGCGCTGCGCGCCAAGGTCGACGCGCTGGAGCACGAGCGGTACTCGAGCGCGTCCGGCTTGCACATGTTCGGCCTCACGCCGCGGCCGACGCCGGTGACGCCGAGCTACGCGCTGGCGCCGATGCGGCCAGAGAAGCCCCGCGAGTCAGCGCCGCCGCTCCGAGCGAAAGGGGGAGGAGTAGGTGGCGCTGGGTCCATGCACAAGGAGCGCTTTGTGAGCGACTTGGAGAGGGAGACCGGGCAGCGCCGCAGCACGAGCACGGCGCGGCGACCGAACGAGTGGCGGCGACAGGACGTGTCGGACCCGAGTGCGTCGTCGTCGAGCCAACTGGAGAAGGAGTTCCGCGCCATGGACCAGTTTACATACGGCGCCGCAGGAACGACAGTGTCGTCGGCGCTCGCGAGAGGCCGGGACGGCGGGCTCGAGCCACCACCAGGCCACGCGCAGGACCAAGAACTGTGGTACCAGGGCGTGCGGTCGGTGCGCCACATCGCGTTCTTCGTCACCGTCTTCTTCGTGCCCAAGCAGAGCATGTTCCGCGTCGAGCTCTTCAACAGCGACACGGAGCAGCAGCAAACCGTGTACGTGACCCGGAGCGAAATGCTCGCGTTCGTCGCGGAGAGCGCACGCGCCGCAAAGGTGGGGCTCGCGGGGCTCGAGGAACCAGGGCGGCGCGTCGAGGTCGTCGATGTCCTGTTCGAGCGCGTCCGCGTCTATGGCGAGGGCTCCGCGAGCGTGCTGCTCGGCTTTGAGTGACGGGGGAGAGAAGCCACGGCCAGGAAGGACGACGAAGCACAGCAGAGTCGCATTGAACGCACGCACCCACTTACCCAACGGCCGGGCGGTCACTCGCGGATCGGGCTCGACAGCATACTCGCCGACGTCTGTCGCGCGCTGCCGCTACCGGCTGTCGGCCCCCGACTTGTGACGCTGGCGGTGCGCCTGGCCCACCACTGGGAGAACGACACGCGGTTCCAGACAAAGAGCGACGGGTCCCGGCCCTCGTCGTCGTCATCATCGTCGTCGTCACCGTCGTCGCCGTGGCCGCCCAGGTGCTCGTCGTCGTCGCTCAGGAGCGCCTCGAGGTCGGTCCCTTCGTCGTGGGTCTCGCCGTCGAACGAGCGCGTCGCGGCGGCGTCCGAGCGCAGCAGCTGCGCGCTCTTCTCGTCCAGCACGAGCGTCGAGTAGGCCGCGAAGACGTCGTCGTCAAGGTACTTGCGCGGGTTGCTTTCAATGTGCTTGAGCAGGCGCGTAAAGTGCGGCTGCACCTCGCTCAGCGGCACGTGCAGGCTGAACGACAGCTGCGCGTACACGGTGAACTCGGCGGTGAGCACCTCGCGCGACGGGAGCGAGTGCACCTGGTCGATCTCGGCCAGGATCTGCTTGATCCCGGTCTTCATCGCGGCTGATGCCTTGGGCTCGTTGAACTTGGCGGCGAGCAGCAGACACGCCGCCATGTACAGCTTCCGGTTCCCCTTGTTCACGAACTGCGCCAGGCCACGTGAGCGACTTTGGCTCCAGTGAACAGTAGACAGACAGCAGGAGGCACGCACGTACGTGGCTCAGCACGAGCTTTTCAAAGTAGACGCACGCCATCGCGACGGTCGCGACCTCGAGATTGAGCCGCTGGCACGACGCCAGCGTCTCGCGCTTGAGGTTGCGGATCTTGCTGAGCGACAGGTCGCCGTTGAGCCACGTGTGCTTCTCCCGGAACTTCTTGTTCAGCTCCTGCGTGCGTGTGTGTGTGTGTGGATTTAACCGAGTGAGCCAGCAGCCAGCAGCTACCGCTGCGTGTCGGCCCCGCGACAGCCGCACAAACGCACGCACAGCCGCACCTCCTTGAGGTCGTTCGGCTTGACGAAGAGCAGGATGCTGCTCACGACCGGCCCGATGTTCTTGTCGCCACGCACGACGTGGCGGTGGCGGCCCTGCCGGAACTCGGGGTCGTCCAGGTAGTTGGGCAAGTACACGGCCGGCACCGGGTGGTCCTCTTCGCTGTCGCGGTCCCGGTCGCACGGCGCCCACGTCGCGTGCAGCAGCCGGAAGTACGACTTGCCGCGCCAGTCGTAGCTCAACGGCTCGAGGTTCCCGACCGACGCGAACCGCTTCCGGACCGCGCTCGTCTCGTTCCCGTTGTACTGTACCGGTACACAGAGGTTATTATGAGTCACTCTTCGCTGCGACAGCACACGTGGCTGCACACCTGTCTACATCCTTGTTTACGAATCATTTTCGACAATGTCGGCCACAATTGTCGAAACTGATTACTCAACAGCACGCACCTTGATGATCGTGGTCGTCGCGACCGGGTACCCGCAGCCGCTCGAGAGGTACGCGCGCGAGCCGAGCAGCCCCTGCTGCGCCGTCATGCCCTCCCAGCGCCGCACGACCGCAGACGCCGCGGGGAACTTGGTCGTGAGCCGGTAGCGGAACAGCGGCGGCACGTGCACGATCGTGGCATCGAAGCCCGGGAGCCGCCGGCCCGCGGAGGACTCGCCGCCGTTCTGCCGGGCGGCGTCGTCCTCGCTGCTGCTACTGCTACTACTACTGACTCGTGCAGCGTTTGTCTTGAGATTTGTATGGCTCCCGTCGTGCGCCACAGCGCTGTCGACATCCGCGCTGCTGTTGTGGTGGTGGTGGTGAAGGTGATGAAGGCGCGTCGCGGCGGGCGGCTGCTCGGCGCGCATGGGGATGTTCTGCAAAAAGTCGAGCGCCGCGATGTCGCGCGTCACTTTGCGCGCGTGGGCGTGGCGCGTGCGCTCGCTCTGCGCGCTGGGGGACGGCGACTCGCTCTGCGTGGGCACCACAGAGAACGCAGGAGGCGAAGAGCGCATGAGGCGAAGTGTAAGCATTGGAATGGAAAAAGGGGCCCACCGTCTTGACGAAGAGCGGCGGCCGCGGCGGCGCCACGTTCGCGGCGTTCGCGGTCGCCACCAGCCGCATGGGCGACGCCGACGTGGCGCTCAGACGGTGCGCGAGCGCCGCGCGGGTCGCGGGCGACGCCGAGAGCGAGAGCGCGCGCTCGTCGCCGCCGTCGTCTTCGGCCGGAATTTTGGACGCCATCGCGAATGGAAAAGCCGTCAAAAATGATAATTGTCGACAAGTCATTCTCGACATGAAGTGGTCCACACAAGCTCCAACGTGGACTCCTCCTAACGCCGCGCTCCCTGTTGCGAGGACGTCGAGGCCCTCGAGACGACCGCCTGGGCGATGGAGTACGACGGGCGGCGCATCAGCGTCTCCACGGCCCCGAGCGCTAGCGCTGGCGCTCGGGGAGAGAACGTTGGCTTTGCGGTCGGGCCTCCGAGCTTCGCGGCTCGGCTCGTGACCCGCGCTTGCTCTGTCGGTGCAAGCGCGGTCATCGATTCTCGCAACTGGAAAAAGCGGCGACTCGGGCTCGGCTCGCGCTGGGGGCCGAGCCGCACGAGTCCTTCGCGGAGCGCACGCGCGACGGCGACGCTTTCGTGCGCTCGGCAGTCGCGTGGGGACCACAACAGCGGGCTCGGAGGGCGCGTGCTGGCGCCGGACTGCGGGCGCGATGGGCGACGAGCGACACGCGACGGCGTCGCGCCGACAGAAACGCGGGGGCTGGCGACACACTCGAGAAGCAGCAGCGGCTCCTGTCGGCAGCCGTGGTCAGGAGGCTCCTGTCGCTGCTGTCGTTCTTGTCGTTCCTGTCGTTGCTGTCGTTGTTGCTGTCGTTGTTGCCGTTGGTGTCGTGTCGCGAGGCTCTGGAGCGCGACAGTGGATGACGGCGGCAGCTCGGGTGGGTGGTGGAGTGGGTTGGGGTAGAAGACGCCTCTTGTTGGCGTCGGCGAGCTCCGTGGCCTGAACAAACACGCAGCGACAGGGCGGCTGTCGTGAGACACGACGACACCCCTGACGACGCCTTGCAACACACGACACACGACACGACACACGCACCGCACTGCCGTCGCGTGGCTGCGTCGCTCGACACAAACGCGAGTCGCTGAGCGGAGCACGTGCGCTACGAACGCTGTCGCCACGCGCCGTCGCCGAGCAGCAACTGTCGGGCTGTGACGCGACGCACCGTCGTCGTCGCCCTGGCTGCTCGGGTCTGCGCTGCTGGGCGTCGTTGACGGAGACGGCTTGGGCGGCGACGCGGGGGCGGCTCGACAGACCACCGGCGGCCGCTCGACAGCTGGGAGCCCCCACGGCGCAGCGAACGCCGTCCACCGCGCGAGCTCGTCCGTGCGCAGAGCGAGCAGCTTGCGCTCGAGAGTGCGCTGGAAGCCTCTCGACGGCGCCGGCTCATCACCCGAGCTCGATGGCGGGGGCCGACTGCGGACCGGCTCGCCGGTGCTGTCGTCCCCGCTTGCGCTGCTGCTGCTGCTGCTGCTGCTCTGCGTCACGATGTTCGTGTGGCTCCACCCGCACGCCACGCGCTGCGCGCGCTCGCCTTTCGGGAGCGCGAGAAGCGTCGGCGAGCTGCGCTGGTCGAGCTGCGCGCTGTCGCCGTCCAAGTCGAGCCCCCACGCGAACGCGCGGCCGCGGCGCGTGACGCCGACCGAGTGGAACGCGCCGAGCGCGACGTCCGCGACGCCGTCCGCGACGAGCGCCGGCGTCGTGAGCGCACAGGGCCGGAAGCGCGGCTTCTGGTCGCCGCAG
Organism: [Pythium] brassicae (nom. inval.); assembly: GCA_008271595.1. NCBI lineage: Eukaryota > Oomycota > Peronosporomycetes > Pythiales > Pythiaceae > Globisporangium > [Pythium] brassicae (nom. inval.). The sequence continues at coordinate 37,196 of SMMQ01003522.1, read as the reverse complement.
CCGAGCTGCCCGAACTCGTTCGCGCCCCAGACGAAGAGCACGTCGCGGTCCGAGACCGCGGCTGTGTGGCGCGCGCCACAGCGCACAGTGCGGGCCCGGACGCCGCCCTGCTGGAGGCTGCGCACGAGTGCGGGGCGCGTCTCGCCGTCGCCGCGGCCGACGCCGAGCCGGCCGTCGTCGCCGCAGCCCCACGTGTACACGGCGCCGTTGCTGAGCACGCACGCGCTGTGGTTCTGCCCGGCCGCAACTTCCAGGATGCTGCGGTCGCGCAGCACGTCGACCGGGGCCGGCACGCAGCTGCGCCAGCTCTGGTGCTGCTGCAGCCGGTGGCCGAGCCCAAGCTGCCCGGCCTGGTTGTACCCCATCGCGAGCACGCGCTGCTGGTGCGTCACGACGAGCGTGTGGAAGGCGCCGCACGCGGCCTGCGTCACGCTCGCGCCGCCGCGCTCGAGCACCGCGTGCCGCAGCCGCAGCGCGCGCGAGGGCGAGCCCAGCGCCGCGAGCGCGACGTGCACTTCCTGCGGCTCGGCGCGGCTCGCAAAGTCGCCGAGCCCGAGCTGCCCGAACTTGTTGTTGCCCCACGTGAAGAGCTGCGCGTGGCTCGTCACGAGCGCCGCGTGGTGCTTGCCGCACGACACTGCGAGCACGCTCACGAGCCCCCCATGGACCTGCAGCGGCAGCGCTGTCACGAGCTGCGGCTCGGGGCTCGAGGCGCCGCTCGACCCGAGCCCGAGCTCCCCGTGCGCGTTGAGGCCCCACGAGAAGAGCAGCGACGACTGGTGCATCGCGACTGCGAGCGAGAAGCCGTAGCCGCACGCCATGTGACAGATGAACCAGAGCGGGTCCTGGGGCGAGTGTTGCGGCTGCAGGGGAGACGGCAGCAGCTCGTTCACAGCGCTGTCGCTGCTGCTGCTGCTGCTTCCGCCCAGCGCCGGCAGCGTTGGGATCGCGCGCCGCAGGTCCACCGCCGCCGCTACTGCCGCCTGGCGCCTGCTCCCGGGCCCGCCGAACGTGAGCAGCGACGCGACGGCCGTCCACGCGGTCTTGACGACGACGCTCGGCGTCGCGATGCGGTCGTACGTCTTGTCGAGGCTGAAGAGCCGGTGCGCGATCGCGTTCGAGTGCGCGTGATGGTCCGTGGCGTCGACTCGCACGAGCTGCGGCTCGCTAAAGTTCTCGGGCGTGAAGCAGAGCCGGTCGGACGAGACCTTGAGCGACCGGAACGCGTCGACGAGGAAGAGTAGGTGCACGACGACGGTCGACGAGCACGGCTGGCCGAGCCAGAGCGAGTAGTGCGCCGGCGCGCCGCCGAACGTCGCCGTGAGGTACGTGGCGCTCACGACCAGCCCGTCGCCGCTGCTGCTGCTGCCGAGACATCCCGGCTCGCTGGTTGGTGCGGGAATCAAAGCAGGAAGCGCATCTGGGTGGACAGGCGCTGTCTCCGTGGCGCTACTGTGTGGAGCAGACGGCGGTGGCGTCGATGCGCTCATGCGGAGACGCCTCACGAGCTTACCATGCAGCAGCAGGAGCAGCACGCACGCCACGACCACCAACTCTCGGCCATCCAGAGAAGACCGACCCGACTGACTCACTGGGTGCTGAAAACAGTCGCAAATAAATAGCTGCTCGTGGGTGCATCTCAGGTATTTGTGGCGAGGATTCTGACTTGCTTTCAGTATGCCTTGAGCCGTTACAAAATCAAAACCAACCGCGCTCACACTCGAATCGGCCACGCGATGACGAAGACTCTGCTGCTCGCGCTCGCCGCCATTGCGGCCGCCTGCGCGCTCCACAGCGGTGATGCCGCCCACGCGCACATAAAGATCCACATACAGCAGCTGCACGCACCCGCCGACTCCCCGCCGCCGCAGCACGAGCGCAAGCACGTCTTCCGCGTGCACACGCGCAAGTCGCTCTTCGACCGCGCGGCACGGCACGTGGCCGGGCAGCGCGGCGTGGCGCTCGACGTCTGGAGCGTGCGTGTGGTAGAGGGCAGCGGCAGAAGCGACACCAGCGACCCGCTCGTCGATGCCAAAGTGTACGCGACGCCGGCGTCCATGAAGGCGTTCGCGCGCGGCGGCGCGGCTCCGCACGCGAAAGTGCACGGGCCTAGCAAGTCGGTGACAATCGAGAGCTCGAACCAGAGCAACAGCGACTGGATGCTCGACATCGTGGAAGAGGACAAGGCGACGGCCGAGCTCATCAAGGCGGACCGCGCTGAGGTCGCAGCGTGTCTGAACCGCACGACCGGCTTCCTGGCGCAGCTCCAGCAGCACGCAGCGGGCGGTAGCAAGTACACTGACAGCGCGTTCTTCGAGTGCTTCCGGCCGCAGGACCAGGTGTTTGCGTTCTTGGACGCGCTCGCGGCCCAGAACAGCGCGGTCCTGACCAAGTTGCCCACCATCTCGCACACGTTCGAAGGGCGGGCGATCCCAGCGTACCGCCTGTCCACTTCGACGCCTTCCGCCGCTGCCGCTTCTCGTCCGAAGAAAAGCATCTACGTGCAGTCGCTCATCCACGCGCGCGAGTGGCAAGCGGGCTCGTCCACGTTCTACACGATCGCCAAGCTCGTGGACGAGCTCCGGCGCGGGGCCGCGCACGCGACAGCACTGCTCGACGAGTTCGACTGGTACTTTGTACCAATCGTCAACATCGACGGGTACATCTACTCGGGTACCGTCGACCGTTACTGGCGCACAAACCGGCGCATTGTGGACGCCAAAGGGATGCCGATCGCGGGCGTGGACCTGAACCGGAACTTTGGGCCGGACGAGCTCTTCAACCTCAAGCCCGAGCTCGTGGACGAGGAGACGTACCCGGGTGAGAAGGCGCTGAGCGAGCCGTCGACCGCCGGGGTCTTCCGGTTCGTCTCGGGCCTCGAGAACCTGGCCGGCGTCGTCGACGTGCACACGTTCGGCGGCGACGTGCTGCGCCCGTTCAGCAACCGCGCGGGCGAGGCCCCGGCGCCGTTCGGCCCGCTGCTCAAGAAGCTCGCGGACGGCGTGAGCGCGGCGCTGACGAAGCACGCCGCGCAGCCGTACTCGAGCAAGACCGGCGCGGGGCTCTACGAGGCCTACGGCTGTTTTGACGACAGCGTCTTCCTCGCGTTCAACTTTACGGTGCCGACGCTCACGCTCGAGGTCGAGGGCGACGACTTCATCGTGCCGCAGAGCTCCATCCGGCCGGTCGGCCGCAGCATCTACCACGGCTTGCTGCGCTTCGCGGAGGAGGCGGCGAGCTACCGCAAGGCGCTCGGCCGCGCCGCCCAGTAGTGAGTGACCTCGAGCCGCCCAGTATCTGCCAATCACTGATGCTCATTGAGCGAGCCAAGTTCAACGTCAGCTGCTCATACAAACCTCAAGTTGTTTTTAAAATGTCTTGGTTTCAGTATGTGGACACCGGCTGGTGACTACGTCATTCAAACCGCCGCAAGACCATTCAACTCGACCGACCAACAGAGCAACCTGTCAGACCCCTTCACGCCTTCCGGCCCCCAAGCAAACGAGAAGAAGAAGCCGCAGGTGGCGATGGCAGCGACGGAAGCGTCGGCCCTTTTGCGGCACGCGGCGGCAGAGGCGGAGAAGGTGGCGGCGGTGGCGGTCGCCCCCGGCCACGGCCAGCAGGGCTCGGCGCTCTCGTCGTTCCTCGGCCTCGCCACGACGATGATGGGCGCGTGCATCCTGACGCTGCCCGGCGCGGTCGCAGCGCTGGGCATCGTGCCTGCCGTGCTCCTCTTCGTGCTCGCGGCCGCGCTCACGTACGCGTCGTTCGAGATGATCACGGCCGCGTGCGACGCCACCGGCGCGTTCTCGTACGAGGCGCTGAGCTCGCGGCTCTTTGGCGCCGCGGGCGTCTGGGCCATCCGCCTGCTCACGCTCCTGCTGCTCTTCGGCTCCATCGTGATGTACAACGTCATCGCGATGGACCTCTTCGAGCCGTTCCTCGCCGGCGTGCTCTCACGCAGCGCCATCGGCGCGCTCTTCGCGGTCGTCGCTGTGCCGCTCTGCCTCCCGGAGACGATCCACGAGCTGCGCTACCTCAACCTGCTCGTCATTCTCTGCGTCATGTACATTCTCTTCGCGCTCACAGTGCGCACAGTGCAAGGCGACCCGGCGCTCGCAGCGCGCGTCTCGCCCGCCGACGTCGCGGCCACGCAGTTCGCGTCCGAGGCCGCGGCGGTCGCGTACGCGCTGCCGATCATCTCGCTCAGCTTTGCGTGCCAGCTGAACGTCCCGCGCGCGTACGAGGAGATCCACGACAAGCAGGCGATGAAGCGCGTGCACCAGGCGCTCGTCAGCGTCGGGCTTATCGTGTACGTCGCGTTCGCCGTGCTTGGCTTTGTGTGCTTTGGCGGCCACCCGCCGAGCGACATCCTCACGGGCTTCCGCCCGGACGACGCGCTCATCAATGGCGCGCGGCTCTGCCTCGGCGCGAGCATGGTGCTCAAGACGCCGATGACGTTCCAGCCGCTGCGCCAGGCCGTCGAGCTCACGTTCCTCGGCCACGACCGCGAGAGCCTCGCGTTCCGCGCGGTGATCACGTCGGTGTTTATGGTCGTCGCGCACCTGCTCGCAGTCTACGCGCAGGACCTCGGCGTCGTCATGTCGTTTGTCGGCGCGCTTGCGGGCAACCTGCTCACGATCACAGTGCCCGGGCTCTTTTTGTACGAAGCCTGCCGCAGCTTTGTGTTTGACGCGTCCGGCGCGACGAACCGCAAGCTCGCGCTCGCAATGGCCGTCACGGGCGTCGGCTTCTCGGTCGTCTCGCTCACGTACTTGGGCTACAACGCGGCCGTGAACTGAGTGAGGTGCTGGCGAGTGAGTACCGTTGTCGAGTCATGAGGATTTCGTGTCGACCACGATGACGCAAACGCACATGCAGATAGAGGCGAATGCGAACGAATCAGGCTTGCGTGTGTGTGTGTGTGTGGAGAGTTGGATGCTTGCATGTAGAGAGGGTTGGATGATTCCATGTATAGAGGGTTGGGTGATGGCGTGTATAAAGGGTCGAATGCTCGCATGTAGAGAGGGTTGGATGCTCGCAGGTGGGCTCGTATGTAGGCTCGCGTGGGTGGGTGCACGCAAGCGTGAGGTGTAGTATGTATGTAACTTCGTCGCCGAAGGTAGTAAGTCGTAAGAAAAAGCCGCGTAGTGGCTACTTCATGCCAAAGCCAAAGAGCTTCTGGTTGAAGCCCTCCTTCGCCTTGTGCTGCTTGTCGCGCAGCAGCACGACGGTGCAGCAGACCGTGCAGAGGCGGCCGGCGACCGCGGCCTCCCGGCCCGCCTGCTTGTACTTGAGCGGGTCGCCGCCCTCCTGGAGCTTGGCGGCGATCTCCGACGCCTTCTGCGAGTCGTTCTTGCACACCGCGCGGCCGCAGAGGTTGCAGTCCTTGAGCGTCTCGAGCAGGCCCTTGGGGTTTTTGCAGATCTTGCAGCTCTTGCGCACGCCCGCGCCCGCGCCGGGCGGCGCCGCCTGCGTGCCCTCTTTCATCGAACACACGAGCCGCACGAGCGCCTTCTTCGGGATCACGTCGCCCACGGTCGCGCCGTTGTGGTCCGGCACGTTGATCGACGCGCCGGCCGCGACGAGCGCGCCGCCAATCTCGACCAAGTTGTGCTCCATCGCCATGTGCAGGTACGTGGTCGCGCCGTGGAGCAGCACGTTGAGCTCGAGGCGCTCGGGCGCGCCGAGCAGCAGCCGCGCAATGCTCGCGTTGTCCGCGCGCGCCGTGAGGATGTGGATCGCGAGCGGCGTCTGCCCGCGCACGTTGAGCGCGCTCACGCTCGCGCCGGCCGCGAGCAGCAGCTCGACCATCTCGGGCGCGCACTCCTTCGCCGAGCTCGCGGCCACGTGCAGCGCCGTGTTCGCGTGCCGGTCGCCGGCGTTCACGTGCTCCTGCACGCGCGGCAGCTTCGCGAGCGCGCGCAGCACGTCGACGTGGCCCTTGCGCACCGCGATGTGCAGCGCCGTTTGGTTGTTCTTGCGGTCGCGCAGCTGCAAAATGCTCGCGGACGAGAACGTCGACGGCCGCGGCGCGTCGCCCTCGTCCAGCGACGACGGCGACGGCAGCCCGTCGCTGGCGCCACCGCCGCCGCCACCCGCCGCCCCGGGGCTGTCGGGCTGCGCGTCGCTGCTGTCGTCCGCGAGCGCTAGCATCGGGTCCTGCAGGTCGTAGCCGTACTTTTGCAGCGTCGAGATGAGCAGCTTGGCTTTCGCGTGGTCCTTGCCGAGATCCTCGGCGCTCGCGCGCATCCCTCTCGGGCTGCGGGCGGGGCTATTGAGGCTCGCGCGCGTCGCGGACGTGCTGGCACGGTTCATTGGGGGCGTAGCTGCCGAGCGGCGCTGGACGACGACGTTCTCGCGGGCTGTGGGACGGGGTGACGTCCGTCGAGGAGCTCTCGGGAGCGCGGGCCAACTAAAGAATGTCGGGACTTCGTCAAGAGAGAGCGCTTTTTTTGAGAAGTCGCGACCCCAAAACTGGACATACAAAGCGCCAGATACGGCGAGCGCAGAGAAAGCGCAAGTCGCACGCTCGTTTGACTGGATCTCACTATGCTCACTGTCGACACATTTCGTTTAGGTACGAGGTGAGTTCGTACTTTGCGCAGCACAGGCAGTGCTTCAACTTCACCACGTTTGGCACCCTGCAACTTAAACTCTGGAGACGGCCATTTGAATCGTGACACGCATGGCGGCCAAGCTCTGGCGCAGCACGTCCACTGCGGACTGGCACGCCGCGTTTGCCTCGTACGACGACGCGCTCGCGTCGCTGCAGGTGTGATAACCCGTAAAGCAAGCAGGTAGTTCAAGGTCCCTTCCTCACTCCGTGTCACTAAATAACCTCTCTCAAACGCGCAGAAAGATGGCCTCGTGGCCCTCGACGACTGGATGCAGAACGAGCTGCCGCAGACGCTGCGCGCGCGCGAGCCGGCGCCATTCCTCACGCAGGCGGAGCTCGCGCGGCTCATGCGCTGGAAGCTTACGAAGGGCAAGTGGTGCGTCTCCTCTTGACGCGACAGAGCTCCGCGTCGCTTGAGCATGTGCGAGAGAATCAGCCTCCGAAGACACTGATCGGCGGCGGCGGCTGCGAACGCGTAGGCGGCCGCAGCTCATGAAATTCATCGACGGACTCTCGGACGTGGCGGTGCGCGCAGCCTCCACGAAGGCGTTCGCGGAGCTCAAGAGCGACGCGCTCATGCGCGCCGTGCAAGCGCTCTCAGAGCTCAAAGGGGTGCGTGGGGCTTGGCTTTCGGGTCGGTGGCTGCGTCTCAGCCTTCGTGGCAGCAGCTGACGGTAGTTCACTGCGTTGCCAGGTGGGCCCTGCGACCGCGTCGGCTGTGCTGGCGGCGTACGACAACATGGCGCCGTTCATGGCCGACGAAGCGCTCGAGGCGATTGCGCGTAAGGCGTTCTTGTGGCTCTGACGGAGGGGCTCACCCTGGATCGTACTTAACGGAAGACGTGTGTGTGCGTGTGTGGCTCGCCAGACGTCATCGGCGCGCGCAAGTACACGCTGGGTCACTACATGGCATTCGCAGAGCAAATGGCCGCGAAGGCCGCGTGGCTGACGGCGCAGGCGGCCCCGAGTCCGGACGACGACGGTAGCAGCGGCGCCTGGAGTGCGCAGCGCGTGCAGCTTTGTCTGTACGCTGCAGCGCACAGTCGCACGCAGTCGGGGGAAGTGGCGGCGTCGCCCGCCAAGGCCACGACTGCAGCGAAGAAGCGGGCGGCAGCGAGCAAGAAAGCGTCGGGCGGCAGCGATGATAGCGACGACGACGACGGCAGCGCGACGACCAAGAAGAACGAGCGGGCTGTTAGAGCGGCGACGCGGAAACGGCGCCGCGCTGGCGACCAGTAGCCAATGCACAAGCTCTCGGGACTCGTAGCTGATGGTGAACGCGGTGACTCAGACTGTCATTGGATGCATGGGACGGGTAGGGAGCGGCACTCCCAGGTGACATGGGGGGGCGCTCTCAGGTTCGCTTCTCTCTCGCTCTCGATTACTGTCGCTCTACTCGAACGCCGGCGTGAACGCGCTGCGTGTGATGTGATAGAGCGGCAGGAACATGTTGTCGCTCTCGCGCAGGCGCTGCCACGGCTCCCAGCTCCAGCCGGCGCACTTGGTCGGCTCCATGTTGCGCGGCGTCTGGCGCGTATCCACCGCCGCCTGCACGAAGATCGTGATGTAGTGCTTCCCTTCGTCCTCCATCGGGTCGTTCGTCACGTACGCGAACGTGACGCCGCTCAGGTCCAAGTCTACGCAATCAAAGAAAGTGTCTCAGCATCTCTCAGACCCGAGAAGAGTGCTCCCAAGGAGGAAAGGCGATGTACCTGTCTCCTCCTTCACCTCGCGGATCGCGCACTCTTCCCACGTCTCGTACATCTCGAGGTGACCGCCTGCGGCTCCCATATACAGGAAGGAAGAACAGCGCGCTAGAGGTCAGTGCGCGGGTGCCTGACACCTGTAAATGAGGAGGGGGGAGGGGGGGAGTCACCAGCTATCAGAATGTACCTGGGAGCGCGAACTTGCCGGCGCCGTGCGAGCCTTTGCGGCGCCCGATGAGCACGCAGCCTGGGTGCCGCGCCGACGTGAGGATCACGCCCACGCCCACGCGCACGTTCGTCTTTTGCGCCTGCAGCTCCTTGACCTCGGACTCGAGGCTCACGGCGCTGTTGGTCGACCGGTATTTAACAGAGCGCGGTGGTCAGCACACGGACGTGCAGAGAGAGCACGCGTCGTCGCACCGTTCGTTCTCAGCCGCGTCCTGTTTCTCGAGGAACGTGATGATCTCGTCCAGATTGGACGTCGAGCTGAACTCGCTCCACTGGCTCAGCTGGCTCAGCTGGCTCACGGGCCCGAGCATCAGCTTGTCCTCGTCGTCGTCGCCGTCGCCGTCGCCGTCGCCGTCGCCGTCCTCGTCCTCGTCCTCGTCGCCGTCGGTCGGGAAGTCTGTCGCTGTCGTCCAGAGCGAGTTCTCGCTGTTCTCACTCTCCTCGAGCGACGTTGACTGCGTCGAGTCGTAGTTGTCAGCGCTCGCTGCTCGCCCGCTGCCGTTGGTCGCGCTGTTGAGTGGCTGCGGTCCCATACACACGCGCAGCACGCATCCAACAGAGCTCCACGTTACTCCGTGCAACCAGCCAACCGCCAGGGACACTGTACACTTCACACACACCTCCTGCTGGCTCGCCATGCTCAGCTGGCTCGTGCACAGCAGCGAGTCGTCCTTGTCGATGTACTTGAGTAGCAACACCTTCATCTTGGCGTTCTCGCGCGCCTGGTGCACGTTCACAACAACGTCACGCTTCCCGCCGCTGGCTCGTAGCGTCTCTATTTGGTTCCGCACCGTGGTGATGAGCTTGCGCTTGGCCTCTTGCAGCGCCTGGCGGCTCGCCGAGAGCTCCTGCTCGGCGTCGCGCAGCGTGCGGCGCTTCTTCCTCGGCGCCTCGTCCTCGGGCTCCGCGAACCGCACGGTGGGTGGTGGAGCGGAGACAACAGCTGGTGTCACCACAGGCTTCGCCTTGGGCATGTCGATGACTTTGGGCGCCTGCGGGGGTTTGGGCGGCGCCGCTGCCGCCGTTGTCCGCGTGCTCCGCCGGGTCTTCGGCGCCATCACTTTGCTCAGAGCTGGCAGATTCAAAGTGCTGTGTGGGATTTTCGCAGTGATAAAAAGGAGGTGATCATTCGCAATGACAGTCAGTTGATAAAAACGAGGGAAACTGTCAAGCGTCGCTTCAACCTGCTCATGGTTGCGTCACTCACTCGCACTCGCGTGAAGTGGAGTGAGTGAGCTCTGGACGAAGATGGCGGCGGCCGCGGCGCTGCTCGAGTGGCAGCCGCTCCTGCACCTGCAGCACGAGAACTACCAGCTGCGCGAAGAGAACCGCGCGCTGCACTGGCAGGTGCACGAGCTGCTCGATTGGAAGGCGCGCGCCGTGCGCCACATGACAACGCTCGCCCCAAAGCGCCTCCGCGCGCAGCGTGACATCCGCCGCGCTACACAGCTACAGGCGCAGCTGCGCGCCGTCGAAGACTCGCTGCAGGAGCGTGTGGCGCTCGAGGAGACCACGCACTCGCTGGAGCAGAGCGAGCGCCAACTCGCGCAGCGCGTGCGCACACTCGAGCGCGAGCAGGAACAGGCAGCCCGTAGTCGAGAGGTCGCTGACGCTCGCGGGGAGGCGCTTGCAGTAGCGCTGCAGCACGTTGGCGACGCCTTCCGCGTGCACCTCGAGACGCTCGTGGCGATGCGCGAGACGATTGACTCGGAGGCAGGCGCGCCGCAAGGGCTGACGCAATCACAATCCGTAACGGACGACAAGCCGGCTGCAAGTGCTCATGATAGCGGAGAGCCAACCGACGCGACCGCAATCATGGTACGCAATCACTAAATGACTACATGCAGTTGATTAGTTGCCTGTATCTGATGAGCTGCTCCTTGCCGCTGCTCAGGTCACCGGTCTCACCGCCGTGTCCGACAAGTGCTTGCGATGGCTCCACGAGCACGTGGCGCAGACGCTCGCTGCCGAGCAGCAGCGAGCGGAGCGCATCGAGGTGCAACACGCCGAGCTCGAGCGGCTGCGCCGCGAGGTCGTGGCCGCGTCGGAGCGCAACGTCGCGAGCGCATCGAGCGACCACGAGACGCGCGCGCAGGCAGCGCAGCTCCGCGACGCGAACGCGCAGCTCGCGCGCGAGCTCGCAGCGCTCCGAGCGCGCTGCGCCGCGCACGCGCACGCGCAGACGCAGGTGGGCGACCAGGTGCGGCAGCTCGTGACCGAGGTCCGGCAGTTCCTGCGGCTCGTGCGCGCCGAGATCAAGAAAAAGTTCGGGTACGTGCCCGACGCCATCGCGCACGCCGCGAGCTGGGCGCGCGTCCTCGACGCGCTCGAGACGCTCGAGCGCCACGTGCGCCTGACTCTCGGCTCATAGAGGGGCGGGCATACAAGTTGGGTCTACTTGATAAATTAGAGGCTCAAGGCGTGGGGGGCGGTCGCCCGGCGGTCGACGTACTACGGAACTTACTAAGCGAGAGCGGGCTGACGGACGAACGGATCGCCACGTGACTAACCCACTCGGACACGGACGGACGGAGCGTGTCGAGACCGGGCCGAGCGGGCTCCTTACCCGCGGGTCGCAGCGTGCTTGTCAAAGTCGACCTGGCTGATGAGCCACACGAGCACGAGCACGAACGCCGCGCGCAGCAGCATGCTCGAGCCACCGCGGCCAGCAATCCCCGCGTCCTGGAGGTACCAGCGTACGCCGCTGCCCCACGCGCCGGCCTTGACCTTCATGAGCTCGCGGCAGCAGGAGCCGCACGCGCCGGCGCCTTTCGTGCTGACCTGCGACGCTGCTGCGTCCGTCGCAACGTCCAGGTCTTCGACCAGTGAGCTGCGGCCGCGGGACGACGCTGTCGAGTGGCGCGACGGGTACTTGTGCGCGAAGCGGAGCGTGAGCTGGACCGGCGGCGCCGTGTCCGTGAGCTCCATGCGCTCGAGCTGCACGGTCGTCGCGAACTCGTCGTCCTCCTGCGCAAACAGGTCCGCGACCACGAGCGCCGCGGTCGCGACCTTGACGGTCTTGAAGAGGTGAAAGTCCCAGAGCGAGACCTCGAGCACGTCGTTCTCGCGGTGGTGCCGCGCGTGCAGCTCGATCGGCACGCTCGCCCACTTGGGGTTCGCCTCGTGGCGCGCGACCGAGCTCTTCCAGTGCGAGCTGCCGCCGTTCGGGCTCTTCCGGATCGTCACGAACGGGTTCACGTGCTTGCGCGCGCGGATCGGGGCCAGGGCCGCGCACGCGATCTGCTGGATCTTGAGTACGACGTCCGGCGCGTCGCC
>SMMQ01003522.1:0-25356 GCA_008271595.1 [Pythium] brassicae (nom. inval.) | reverse complement strand
CGCTCGCGCTGCTCGCCGTGCTCAGCCGGCTGCTCTCGTCGCTGCTGCTCGCGCGCGAGAGCGACTCCCGCAGCGCGAGCGGCTCGCCGAGCGACTTGGACTTGCGGAGCGCCGCGTCCAGCGCGTCGTCGTCCAGGTGCTCGGGCTCGTCCTCGTCCACCGGGTTGTTGTTGGTGCTGTCGGAGGCACCCGAAGCCGAGCCGCGTGACACCGACAGCGGCGACGGGGGCTTCGTCGCGTCCGGGTGGAAGTGCGCCTTGCAGCTCTTCCCGTCGGGCACCGCGACGTGCGCGATGGCCGCGACCGCGTGGTCCGGCGTCCAGTCGATCGTCTCGACGTACAGCGGCTGGCGGAAGAGGATGCCGTGCTCGTACACAAACTTGGACTGCGCGAGCCCCGAGCGCGTGGGCGAGCCCTTGATGTGCATGTGCGAGCTGAGCTTCGCCATGCGCGGGCCGACGAGGTGCGCGAGCACGGCCGAGAGCCCCTCGAGGCGCGCGCCCTCGAGCGTCAGCAGCGTCACGTCCTTGTGCAGGAACGGCATGATCTTGGCCGCGTCGTTCTTCTTGAACGCGTACGAGAAGCGCACGTGGTCCACCACGTGCGGCTCCACGCGGGGCTTCTGCACGGGCGAATAGGACGGTGCCGCCGCGTCCGACTGGTTGCTGCTGCTGTTGCTCTTGTCGTTGCGCGCGCCGGAGCCACTGGTGGGCGGCGTCGTCGGGGACACGGGCGGAAGCATTGTGAAGCGCTGCTGTGTGTGTGTCGGTGCTGTGGTGCTGTGGTGCGTGCGCTGGTTGACGCAGATGCGGGTGTGTCGAGGGCCGGCAGGCGCTGCTTTTGCTTTCAAGTCTACCGTGCCAAGCGAGGAAGCCAGCGAAAGACGGCGCGCACAGGCGGTTGAACCTGAGCCTGAGCCGAGCTGCTGCTGTTTCTGCTGCTGTCCTGCTCGTTCGATCGATGGAGGGCGAATTGAAGACTGTTTGGATGTGTGAGACGCATAATCGGCGCGCGCTGGCGCGATTACAGCTCGCAGGCTGATCACATTTTTCCGCCCAACCCCTCCCTTGATGTTTGATATCCTTTGATAATAAAAAATCACAGAATGGTTGCAGATGATATAGAAGCACAGATCTAACAACTGCGAGAAAGCATGCCCTGCCTCGATCGCACGCAGCGAGTTGGACAGGGAAAGCCGGGTCAGTTTTGTTTGTGCTGTTGTTTTGTTGGGACCTCCCTCATGACACGTGGTGGTGGACTGGTGGCGGTCATTCATTTGGGGAAGGCAACCCGCTAACACCATGCAGGACTGCTGCTGCAGCGACAGCAAGCTCTCGGTGCGCCTGCCAGGCTTGAACATAATGCACCTGTTTCGCTCCATACCATGCCTGAATCGAGACAGCAAACATTCGTCGGTTTGCGAGTTTCGCGGACTGCTTACGCGTTCACTTGGTTATTGAATGAGATCATATTTTAGGGTACAAAAAAGCCGGATTTTTTAGAGAAAAGCTGGTGGTGCTGCCGCGACGCCGCGTTATAGGGTTCAACGCGGAAGCCTTGCTGCACCGAGGCTTCGCATTGTTGCAGGCGAGCTCGTTGCCGACGCGTTTGCTCATAATGGTGAGCTTCGTGCTCCATGCGCGCCACACTGCAGAAGCCTGCAGCTTCACAAAGCTCGTTTCAAACGGCAACAAACAAACGGCTCGTTTGTTTCGGCGTTTCGTGCGGTACACTGGTCGTAATCCGTTATCGTCGAACGTCGTCATCTATTTTTAGACTGCATTTCAGTATGCCTTAACTGTTGTGTGGTAACCACTTTGTTTATGCAAGTGGATTAGTTTCTCAAATTGCCACACGCGCAATCTCCGCGCGCCAGCTTTCGTGCATGAACAGCTTGATGGCGCTGCAGGCGTCGGCACGAATGCCGGCCCAAAGTGTGGCGGTACGAGTTCGCGAGTGACGTCTGCGCGTCGTAAGGTTTGACACCGATAGTCGTGTGCTCCCGAACTTCTTCGGCATCATCGAAGTCATCAGGGGGGCGAAATTGCTCGACATGAAGAGGTCCGATGCATCGACGCCGACTGGCAGCTCCGGTTACACGGCCTCGTGCAGTCCAAGAGAGACGCGCTTGGCGACGGCGATGTGCCGAACCTCGAGAATTCGAAGCGGATGGCGAAGGGCTTGAGCTTATTGCCCGAGCTCCAGAGAGCCGACACGCGGCCCGCGATCTCGGTCACCGTCATGAAGAAGTGACAACGTCCGATGAATGCATGCTCTTTGTTGGGTGCGCCACAGGCAGGACACCATGGTTGGTTGGCCACGCAGGCGCCGTTGCCTGCGCCGTTGCTTCCAAGGTGAGCGCTCAGAGGTCCACGCGGGCCTGGAGGCCACCCGGCGGCCAGTCAGCTCCACTCAACCTCGTGCTCGACAACGTCTCACCTGAGGGGCATCCACACATCATCCCGCACGTTGTGATGTGACAGACTCCCAATAAGCATAGTCAGTTTTGTGGGAAGCGGATCAGTCTCAGTCTCAGTGCTCAGGTCTTATTATTGACCGGACCAGACTGACCCCGGTCCCGTCCCACAAATGCACTAATAGGCAATCCTTCTCAATCTACTATCCTCTCGTTGATTTGTTGATTTCATGCTCACCTATTTCTTACTAATTGGTAATATGCTCCCTCTCCTCTCTGTTGCATACGTTTCCCAAGTCAACACACCTCGTTCGCCTTCACACCCAAAGCCTTCACGCCAGCAACACGAAAATGGTGTTCGAGGTGGACGAGGAGCCGCTGCCGCCCGGCTGGGAGGTGCTCATGTCGCGCAAGCAGAACACGCCGTACTACTATAATGCGCGCACGACGAAGACCTACTGGGTGGACGACGAGCTGCCGCGCGGCTGGTCGCACCAGCACGACGACCAGCTCCGCCGCTACTACTTCCACATCCGCGACAAGCAAAGCACGATCTCGTACGACAAGCCCGTGCTGCGCCGCGCGCGCGCGCGGTCGCCTGACGAGCCGCCGCTGCCGGCGCTGCCTGAGCCCTCGTACGACCCGCACCCGCAAGCGTCGCACACCGAGCGCAAGAAGCCGAACTCGCTCATGGACCTGCTGTCACCGGGGCCGCCCGCTCTCGGCGCCGACGAGCGCTCGCCAGGCGCGACGTCGCCCCGCCCAGCGGCCGCCAGCGCCCGGGCGAGCGCACCGCTCTCATCGATGGACATTGCGAACCTCGTGACGTCGTCAGAGTCAGCGACAGCGTCGACGCGGCTCACGGGCTCGAAGCGGCCCGCGAGCCAGATGCTCTCGGACCACGACGCGGCCGCGGACTTTTACAACAAGCTCAAGCGTAACGCGGCGGGCGACCGCGCAGAGAGCATGCTCTTCCACATGCGCGCGATGAACAACTGGGTCAAGTCGATTTTGATCGCGGACCACTCGAAGCGCGGCGACCGCGTGCTCGACCTCGCGTGCGGCAAGGGCGGGGACCTCATGAAGTGGGCCAAGCGCGGCGTCGCCAAGTACGTGGGCGTCGACATTGCGCAAAAGTCGCTCGAGGACGCGGTCGAGCGCGTCGCGGGCAACGCGCAGAGCCGCGAGCTCGACGTCGCGTTCGTGCAGGGCGACCTCGGCGCCGTGTCGCTCACGGACGACGCGCTGCCGTGCTGGTCGCGCGACGCGCCGGCGTGGACGACGCGCCCCACGACGCTCGCGCCCGCGTTCTTTCACGTTGTGTCGATGCAGTTCTCGTTCCACTACATGTTTGGCGACGAGGCGCGCGCGCGCCGGTTCTTCCACACGCTGCACTCGCTGCTCGTGGACGGCGGCGTGTTCATCGCGACGACTGTGGACCCGAACATGGTGCTCATGAAGTACTACCAGAACCTGGGCGCGTCGCGTCGCGACACTGACAATAACGACAATAACGACGACAATAACGACAATAACGACACGAACGCCAGCCACGACGACACAGGCGACAGCAACGACATTTGCATCCGCGACGAGAAGAAGCGCGAGGTGTGCACGATCCGGTTCGACGCGTCGATCCGGGAGCAGCTCATTGGGCGGCGCGCGGCGCGCGAGGGGCAGTTCGGGCTCCGGTACAAGTTCACGCTGCGGGACTCGGACGCGGAGGGCGGCGGCGAGGCGGTGGACACGCCCGAGTACCTCGTGCCGGACGACCTGCTCGCGCGGATGCTCCAGGAGCACGGCTTTGAGCTTCTGCTCAAGCAGAACTTTCACCAGTTCATTCTCAAGAACCTCGACGCGAACCGGGCGCTGCTCGAGAAGATGAAGGTCATGAACTACGACGGCAGCATCTCGGACGCCGAGTGGGAGATCGCGGGGCTGTACCAGGTCGTGGCGTTCAAGAAGGCGTACTGAGGAGGGGCGACAAGGACGACGCTAGGGTAGGAGTATCGTATGTATGGGAGAGAGAGAGAGGGGGGCTTAGGAGAGCGCGATGGTCGGGAACGGCGAGATGAACCCGCAGTCGCCGCGCACGCCGACGTTCCCGTCGCCGTCCGAGCTGAGGAAGTAGTTGAAGCACTGGCACACGCCGGTGGTTCGGTCTGAGGGAAGGAACCCGTCCCACACAAACAGCACAGACAGTCACAGAGTCACCGAGTCGGTTAGTCCCCCATGAGCGTGTGTGTCGGTCTGTGGCTGCCGACAGCGCGTACCGTACCGCAGATCCCGCGGCTCGAGCACTCGGCGTTCGCCTTTGTGCCCGCTTGCACCTCTGCGACGACCACGCTCGGCGTGACGGTCGAGTGGTAGAGCGCGGCTGTGGACGCCGTCAGCAGCGGCAGGTCGCCCTGCTCGGTCGTGAACTCGATCGTCGTGACTGGTTCACCAGCAGCAAGCAGCAGAGCACAGGAACGTCAGCGACTCGCGACAGACCATCGAAGCGACCGGCAGGCAGCGACGTTCAAGACGCACCGATCGCAGCCGCGCCGCCGCAGGGCGTCGTGGCGCCGCCGGCGAACGTGACGCTGACCGCGTCGATCGTGGGCAGGCTCTCGAGCGCCGTCTTGAGCGTCACGGCGGAGGCGTCGAACGCGATGCGCGGCGTCGTGAACTGGCGGAACGTGAGCGCGAACCAGCCGTTCTCGGCCCGGCACGCGAGCGTCTGCTTCTCGTTCACCCTGCCGGCCTCGTACGGGTCGGCGCCGAGTGGGCAGAAGCGCGCCGAGCAGTCGTAGTCGCGGAACTCGCCGAGCGCGCCCGCATACGGGCCGAGGTAGTAGTTCTTGGTGCAGTCGCAGCCCTGGATCTTACCGGCGTCCCACGTCGACGCGACGTTCAGCGTGGCTCCGTACGTGACGCCGAGCAGCTCGCCGTTCCTCGCGGACGCGAGCGCCAGCTGCTGCATCGTCTTGCATGTGCCGTGGCCGTTGCACGGCGTCGCGGCGCCGGGGCACTTGAGCACGTCGCACGCCGAGCCGGTGAACAGCGCGCCGCAGGCGCACGAGCCCGACTTGGTGTCGCACGTCCCCCGGTTCGAGCACGGCGCCATCGCGTGCGCCGTGTCGGGCGCGGTGGCGCCGTCGAACCACGCCACGCCCTGCGGGCACGTGCGCAGCGAGCAGTCAAAGCCCGTGAACCCCACGTTGCAGGAGCACCGGAACGTTGGCGCGCCGCCAGTGTTGTCGCACACGCCCTGGCCGTTGCACACGACGCCGTTCACCGTCGGACACGCAGTGGCCGTGCCGAAGCCGCAGTCGCCGCGGGTGCCGGCAGCGCCAGCGCCGTTGCTGCCTGTGAACCCAGTGTTGCAGGCGCAGATCCCAGAGCCCAAGTCGCACATCCCTCGGTTCGAGCAGTACGCCTCCTCGCGCGTGCCCGGCGTCGGCGTCGTGATTGCCAGCGACGGCGTCGCCGCCCCACCCGCGAGTCGGTTCTGGAGCAGCAGCGTCGGCACATTGCCCGGGTTGTTGGTGAACGTGATCTGCGTCGTGGTGCCCCCCGCGCTGCACAGCGTCGCGCCGGCTCCAATCGTGACGGTCACGCCCGAGATCGTGTCGAGCTTCTCGAGCGCGCTCTTGAGAGCCGCGGCCGAGTCTCCGGGCAGCAGGTTCGCTGTCGTGCGGCGCCGGAATGTGAGTGCGAAGGAGCCCGTGCAGCCGTCGCAGGTGCACGCGAGCTGCTGGACCTCTGCGACCTGGCCCGTGGTCATCGGGTCGTCGCCCTTGGGGCACTCGCGCTGCGAGCAGTCGAACCCGGTGAAGCCGTTGTCGCACTGGCAGCCGAAGATCTTGTCGGCGTCCCAGAGATTGTACGTCGTCGCGACGAAGAAGTTGGTGTTGTCCAGGATCTCGGCGGCCTCGCGCATGCTGACGCAGCGCCCGTTCGTGCACGTCGGGCACGACATGCGCTCGCACGCGACGCCCTCAAAGCCCGCCTGGCACTTGCACACACCCGCGTTTCGGTCGCAGAGCCCCATGTTGGAGCACTCGGCCATGTCGTGCGCGACGTCGGTCGCGCTGGCGTAGTCGGCCCACGCGACGCCCTGTGGACACGACATGTGCTTGCACGACGTGCCGATGTACCCGGCGAAGCACTTGCACTTGCCCGTATTGCCGTCACAGGCGCCATGGCCGCTGCATGTGCCGTCACATGTGATGGCGTGCGCGAGCGGCGCTGTGACCAGCAGGAGCGCCAAGCAACGGAGCAGCGACATGGTGTTGCCCTGAGGCGAGTGGTCGTTATAGTGTACTAATGAATAGGAATAGCAGCTCAAAGCGTGAACCTCGAGCGTGCTGCTCGAGTGTGCGTGTCGTGGCTGCAACAGGATGCACGACGCCCACGTGGTAACCTCACGGATCGAGGCGAAGTCGTCGTCGCTTGATGCATTCATTGGTCACATTGAAAGCTCCACTTGTGTAGCCATGTGGTCAACGGAGTGTAGCCATCTCTCGCAGCAATGTGGCGCGAAGGTTGCGCATCACGACGAGGCAAAGCTGCGTGCGTATTCAACAAACACTACCCGACGCGGGAGGCGGGGCCTCGAAGCTTCTCGCGCACACACACACACACAAGCGCGCGTGCGCATGCTGCCTCTCGGCACGCCGCACGGCGACGACACGTCACGAAGTACACGCGCGCTGACTGACGACGAGGACGGCGGCGGCTTAGAGAGCGATGGGAGGGACAGACCCTGTCGCAAGCACGTCGATCGGGTCGTCAGTTGACCGAGCGGCGGTCCGTGGGCGGCGGCGGCAGGTGCTTGAGGCGCTCGCCGCTGTCCGCGAGCATGCTCTCGACGCGCTCGATGGCCGTCGATATCCGCTGCAGCTGCGAGCCGTGGTAGTCGATCACGTGCGCCATCTCGTGCTGCTGCGCCGCGAGGATCTCCTGCGTCGAGATCGTCTTGTCGAGCAGGTCGAGCATCATGCGCTCGTTATCGTTCAGGCTTGAGCCCTGGCGCTGCTGCTGGCTCGCGGCGGCGGCGAGCGCGAGGCTCTGGTACTGCGGCGGCACGGGCACGATCTTGGCGCAGCCGCCGCTACTGCCCGTGGCGCTCGTGCTGTCGCTCGAGAAGCTCGCGAAGCGCTCCTCCGAGATCGTGCGCGCGACGCCGAGCGGCGCGGCGCGCGCTGTCGGCTCGTGACTGCGCTGGTTGTCGGCAGCGGCTGACACTACCGTCGGCACGTGCATGAGGTCGTGGTGCGACAGGCGCTGGCTGCTGCTGCTGTGGTGTCGCGCCGGCCGCGCATGTCCGCCGACGACGACGGGCGGCAGGCAAACGACGGCGGGCGACGCGCGGTACTGCGGCTGGTGCGGCGGCCGCTGCTGGTGGTGGTGGTGGTGGGACCGTGGCAGCTGGTGCTGGTGGGGCAGGCACTGGCGCAGTCGCAGCAGCAGGTCGCAGCTCAGGTTCGGCTCGAGCGCGACCTGGTTCTCGGCCGGCTGCGCGACGATGCAGGAGACGTTCACGGCCCCGAGGCCGTCGTGCAGACTGCACGGCGCGACGAACCAGCCAAAGAGCAGGTCGCTCTCGCTCGCGTCATACAGTCGCGTCGCGTCCACGGCGACCACGACGGTGCTGCCGTCCGGATACTGGCGCGCGTGCGTGAGCACGCGCAGCACTTCGTAGGAGGCGGCGACCACGTCTGCAGCACGCGACAAGGGAGGCTGTCAGCTAGGCCGCCCACCCACACATACAGAGAGCAAGAGAGAGAGCACGCACTCGGGCGGAAGGTGATCTCGTCCATCCACGTCTGCGCGCTGAGCTGGTAGCGCCGCACGACGTGCGCGAAGAGGTTCTCGTAGATACCCGCGTTCTCGTACTGCTGCAGGTGCGCGACGGCCGCGGTGCACGAACCTGAGAGCTTCGTGTTGCTGCGCGTGAAGCGGCGGCCGTCGCGGACGAGCTCGAAGGCCTTGACGCCGTCCTGCGGCGCGCGCTCGCGCCAGAGCGTGCTCTGCAGGCGCTGGAAAAAGTCCATCGACACGCCGATCTTGTCGCCGTACTCGGGCGGCATGGACGACAGCGCCAGGTATAGGCACGCGCCCGAGTCCGCCCACTTGACGTCGTCGCCGCTGCTCTGCGTCGACGACGCGTAATCCGCGAGGTTGAGCCCGTGCAGCGACGCGTTCAGGTCCAGGAGTCCGCCGGAATCCGTACCCGTGCTGCTGCTGCGCTCGCTGTCGCTGTCGGATGCCGTCTCGCTTGCCATTGACTGCGCTCGCTGCTGTTGGTGGCGAGGATGCGGCGGCGGCGGCCCGCGGACGCTCGACATCGTGCGGTCGAGCGATGCGAACGTCGAGCTTGTCGGCTGCACGCAGCACGGAGGCGGTTAGTGGCGAGAGAACGATGACACCCAACGACACCAAACCGAACGACACCAAACGACACCAACCGACACCCAACGACACCAAAACGACAACAAAACGACAACAAAACGACACCCAACGACACACACAGGCGCGCACCCTGGCGGTCGAGGATCCGTCCACGCGCTGCTCGAGCACCTCCGACACGATGTTGGCGACAGCCTCGAGCGTGCTTCGCATGGCCGCTGACGTGTCCTTGTGCGGCACGCTGTCGAGCGCACACACGACGCCGATGCAGCGGCCGAGGACGCGGATCGGCGCCGCCGCGTAGTAGCGCAGCGGGCGCGCGCCGAGGCTGATGTTGTTGGCGTGGAAGCGCTTGTCGACGTTCGTGTCCGGCACGATCAGCGTCTTGCTCTGCGCGAGCGTGTAGGCGCAGACGCAGTCGTCGCGCGGGATGTGCGTGCGGTCCCAGCCCGTGCTTGCCTTGAACCAGAGCACGCTGTCGTCCAGGATCCCGATGAACGCCACGGGGCACGCGAGCGTGCGCGCGACGATGCTCACGAGCAGGTTCATCGTCGGGTCGTTGTCCGAGCGCAGGATCACCGAGTTACGCGCGACCCGGAGCCGCGCGCTCTCGTCATCCGGGATCGGCTGCGGCCAGAGCTGCACGACGCTGCCGGTTGTCAGCTCCGACTCCATGCTCCACATCGAGAGCTGCTTCGCGCGCCCGTGGCCCACGGGCGGCGGCGTGCCGGCGTGCGGCAGCGACCCGGCGACAGCGCTGGTGGCGCTGCTGCTCGCCGCGTACACTGGCTGCTGGATCGAGAGGCGGCGCTTGTCCATCGCGAGCGTCTCGCGCACCGCCGTCTCGTGCACCTTGATCGACGCGTCGGTCGCGCGGATCATGCAGAACGTGCACACGCGCGTGGCGCAGTGCACGTTCACGTCCGTTTGGCGGATCTCCCGCTTGCTCGAGCAGCCGCCGCACACGACCTCGCCGCACTGGTGTTGCGTCCGTCACGCCATACAGTACACACCGATATAGAAGAAAAAAGTGAGTGTTTGTCTGATGAGACCGATCCTTGCGGTCGTCGGGTCGCGCGTGACACGCACCGTGCGGCAGTGGTGGCGGCGCCGGAAGGGCAGGAACTGCTGCACGCACACGTTGCAGTGCGTGCGCACCTCGTCGTGCACCCAGTCGTCGGGTTTGAGCAGCTTGCCGACCACGAGCAGCCCGCCCTCGAGGAAGTACATGTGCTGCGGCGGCGCCTGCGTGCTTGAGCTGCGCTTGCCGCCTCCCATTCTCCCCACGACTCGAAGCTCGGCGCGAGAGAGCTCGGAAGCGAAGCGTTCCCGATCTGGCGGGAAGCGGGATCTACTTGCGGGTGCGGGCGCACTTGCAAGTATGCGCGCGACGTTCGGAAGACGTGGTGGCGGCAGCACGACGACTGCGGCGCCGGCCTCTTGGCTTCTTGCGAAGAAGAAGAGGACTCAGAGGCGGTTGTTGCGTGCGACTTGGTGAGTTTTTTGTGGAAGTAACCGAGTCGTTTGGTGGAAACATCGCGGAGTTTGACTTGGCGTTTGTATGCAGATCTTTCTGTTGTTCTTACAGAAAAAAACTTGACCATTCAAGATCCTGCAGCATACAGAAATCAAGTGAAGTGTTCGCGTCGTTTCGCGTCCCCGACTTTACAACTTTATATCACACACATCAATCTCTCTCGCTCTCTCCACTGCTCTCTCCACTGCTCTCTCCACTGCTCTCTCACATCAAACGCAAACCAGTGCTGCTGTGCTCCAGCCCCACCACCTGCTCAAACTTGAACCTCAGCATACTGGCCCGCCGATAATGCATGGCTGAAGCTGTCCTGGTGCTGAATCTGCTGGACGAGCTCACTCGCTCGCAGCGACATTGACTCTACCTGAAGTATGTGAAGAGTGACGTGATACAGCAGTCCACACGGGAGTATCTCGTCTTGTTGCTGCTCGGTCAGCGAGCGCTTGTTGCGTTCTCTCTCGTGCGCGATCTTAATTACAAAGCTCTCGATACCAGGCTCGGAGCTCCCCTCTTCAAGTAAATCAGTGCTCGTTGCGTCATAACTGGAGTAACTTGACATTGGCTGGAGACATTCTTGCAGATGCGGCGACGTTGCTGCCACAGAGACTTTGCCTCCGGCTCGAGGAGTCATCGCGCCTTGCGACTGAAATCGAGCGATACCGTGCGAGTGCCGACCTGCCCGACACCTGTAGCTCTGAAATGAGGACATGGGAAGTCCTCGAGCGCCTTCACATCCGAGCGAGACATTGAGGCTGCCGCTCAAAGGAATCGTTGAGCACGTTGGTCCGCCCTGTGTTGTCGAGTCTCTCGTTGCTTGTACACACAGCGTTTTGAGGCGTTAGCGCGACCCTCACTGCGGCTCACTGCGGCTCATGACCTTATCCTTTCGACCCGACTGAAGGACCAACTGACACCTCCGACGCTGTATGGCAAACCATAACCAGAAGCGAGCGCTGGCACGAGTCTCGTGTTGTATATATCTCACTTGGAGAGTCACGACACGGTTGCTGGGGTCCGACTCAGCGGTGCAACAACAGCGTGACGCAACGCGCAGTCCTCCACTGTCGCGTATCGAAGAGACATCCAAGTGCGCGAAGGAGCGACCAAAGTCGCTTTCAGATATCCCGGACCTCGAGTCGACCTAGGTGCATACGACGCTCACCCTCTGTCCAGTGGATCAAGTGTGTCGCTCACCATCTCAAACTCCCGGCCTTCTGTGTGTGGTCCAAACCCGAAGGTCAATCAAGCACCAGGGACGGCTCGGGACTCGTGCAGCCCTCGCGGTGGAGCCACAAGCGGGTCAAGCCGAAATCACTGTGGACGGCACGAGTGGTGCCCATTCGTGGTATTGTTGGAATGATTTGAGATGCTGTCGCTAGCCAAATCACACTTTAAGGCGCGCTGGGCGCTGGGAGATGGCACCGGCGCTGCTGACAGAGTCCAGCAACCCTTTCTCTGTGCAAGTATACAGGCTTCGCATTCCGGACAGCACTTGTCTCTCCCTCTGCTCCGATTCGACTTTAACAACAGCAGAAGCCCACCACAGTCGAGCGCGGACTCGCTCACAGTATACAATCTGCCGGATATAGATTCTTACTAACAGCAGAAACCCACACAGTATACTCAGTTAAACCCTCACAGTGTTCAACCTGCCGGATATATACACCAATTTGTATCCGGACAAAGGCGCCAGTTTGACCTGACGTTCGTTCGTCTTGAAACTGCGTCCCCCAAAGTCGAGCAAGCGTTCAGAAATCCAGTTTCGCTCCACCGCCCAAAGCGCCCGCCCGCCTGCCCACCGACCCCCGCGCGCGCGTCGAGCACGAGAGAAAGCAACCAGCGCGCTCGCACGCTCTCCTCTTCCTCCTCCTCCTCCTCCTCCTCCGTCGGTCCTCCCGCACACATATTTACTCTCTGTATACACACCACCGCCACCAGCTCGTACGTTCTGTACGAAAATGATCGATCCAATGCGACCACCGCATTGCATGCATGCTCACTCACTCACGCGTGGCTTTGCGTGCGCTTCTTCCTGTCTAGACCATGGGGAACATGTGCTCGAAGCGCCCGGCGGTCAAGTCGCCGGTCCAGACGCCGTACGGCAACGGCGGCTACAACAACAACAACAACAACAACGGCAATAACGGCAACGGGTACCGCACAGACCCGACGCCGCGGCCGCCGACGCGCACGCCCGCGCCGCTGGTGCCCGCCGCGAACACGGACAACTGCTTCCCGGAGCTGCTGGCGTTCCGGCTGGACGAGACCGAGGTGCTGCTCACGCGCAAGGTCTCGAGCGGCGCGTTCGGCGTCGTGTGGCTCGGGCACTACCACGGGCAGCCCGTGGCCGTGAAGCGCATGATCGACGGCGAGGACGAGTCGCTGGCGTTCGCGCGCGAGATCCTCACGATGTCGCGGCTCGTGCACCCGCGCATTGTGCGCTTCCTTGGCTGCACGTGGACCGGCACGAAAGACCTGAGCGGCGTGACCGAGTACATGGACGGCGGCGACGTGCGCACGCTGCTCGAGAACCGCAAGATCGAGCTGAGCTGGCGGCGGGAGAAGATTTCGATGGCGGTCGACATCGCCGAGGGGCTCGCTTACATGCACTCGCTGAACCCGAAGATCATCCACCGCGACCTCAAGTCGCGCAACGTGCTGCTGAACGCGTCCATGGTCGCCAAGCTCTCGGACTTTGGGCTCTCGCGTAACCGCACGTACGAGGAGACGCTGACCGCGGGCGTCGGCACCGTGCGCTGGACCGCGCCCGAGGTCATGCTCGGCGAGAACTACAGCGAGCAGGCGGACGTGTACTCGTTCGGCGTCGTGCTCTCAGAGCTCGACACGCGCGAGATCCCGTTCGAGGAGAAGTCGAGCAGCCGCGCGGGCGGCGGCCAGCCGGACATGGCGATCGTCATCAAGGTCGCCAAGGGCGAGCTGCGCCCGTCGTTCGCGCCCGACTGCCCGGAGATCATCCTCAAGATCTCGCGCGCGTGTCTCCAGTTCGACCCGGCGCTGCGCCCGAGCAGCGACACGGTCGCCAAGATGCTGCAGGATGCGCGGGCCGAACTGCAAGCATAGGCAGGTAGGTGGGCGGGTCGCATTCCCCCCTCCCCTCCCTTCCTGAATTGTACACGACCGACCGACCGAAGACAGGACCTCTCGCCCCCTTCTCTCTCTTTCTGCCCCGACGCTCCGGAGCCGCGAGCGTGTGGCCGCTCGAGTGATCGAGTTCTGGCCCACACCCCACCCCACATCCTCCCTCCACCTCCCTATTTTGCATAACGAAACGGGGACGTACACTGTGTCTCTCTTTCTCTTTCGCTCTTGAGAGGCGTCGTCTGTGTGACGACGGTGTCGTGAGGCTTGGTCGCTGCTCTTTCATGTGAGCTCTTGGCGGTGTGGAGCTCTTCGCAAAGTGCGGAAAGCGAACTTAGTGGATGCCAATCAAAACGCGTCATTCTTATCGAAAGTGACAGACAGTCATGCTGTGCGCCGCTCCGCGCTCGCGGCAGCTGCCAGCGCGTGCGCTGCTCTGGTCGCGGCGCTTCTTCTCGAGTAGCTCGGCGGGTGCGCGCGACGGACCGCTCCTCTACCGCGACTTGGCGCGCACGTTCCAGCAGATTGAGGTGCGTTGGCTGCACCGTGCAACAAACAGTGAGCGACAATGCGCACACTGGACGTCGAATGCCTAACTCCATGAGAATGTGTGGTTGCGCAGCAAGCGAAGCAGTCCCGTGACGCAAGCGTGCAGCTGCTGGCTGCGCAGTTTCGAGAAGTGCTGCAGAGCTCGTCGGCGTCACCGTCAGAGCTCGCGTCGGCGTTGTACCTCACGGCGTCGCAGGTGCGTCACTCGACCTCAAGCTTGAACGACGGACCTCCCAAGTCCTCGGCGCGTGCTCTCCCATGACTGACAACCGGACCGCAGCTTGCACCACCACACGAAGGCATCGAGCTCCGGTTCGGGACGCGGCTGTTTGCACCGGTGATCGAGCAGCTTGTGGCGCCTGGCGCCGAGCGCTCGGCCGCGCTGGAGATCCACAAGTTCCCGGACTTTGGCACCGCCGTGCAGTCGCTCATCGACAGCGGCCGCATCGTGGTCCGGGACGACGCCAGCGATGAGGACGACGCGGAGCCGCATTTAACAGCCGCGTACGTGCACGAGGAACTGCTGCGTCTTGCAGGAGAGGACGGAAGTGGGGCCGTGGCGCGGAAGCAGCAGCGTGCGGTGGAGTTGCTGAGACAGTGCCGGTACGAGAGGAAGCGCTGGGCGTGTGGAGGTAGTGGCGAATGAGCGGGGCTGCGTCGTACACTGGAGGCGCTCACGTGGTGTCGTTGGTGTCGGAAGGAGTGCGGAGGAGATGGTGTTCCTCGCCCGGATGCTGGCTGTGAGTGTTGTTGTCCACACGAGTGCGTGGACTGCGTACTGAACAACTCACAGACCTACGACTCTGCTGTGCATGTTGTGCGCACTCGACAGCACCAGAGTCTGCGGATCGCCATGGGCGAAAAGTCCATCCTGGCAGCGCTGGCGAGCGCGAGCGCTCCGACTCCTTCCGAGCCCAACGCGCTCCTCGAAGCGAGCACCACGGAAAGCGCGGCCGACCCAGCGCTGAAAGCCTGGACCGAGAGCGTCACGCGAGCGTACGCACAGCGACCCGACTACGCGGCGCTCGCACGGCTGCTGGTCAACAGCCAACACGAGCGGGACCTGGCGACCAAGGTCGCGTGGCTGGACGCGCGCGCGGCGCCGACAGTCGGCGTCCCGGTGCTCACGATGTCGGCGTATCCTGTCGCGAGCCTCGCGGCCGTCGTCGAGCGCACGCGGAAGACGGCGAACAAGACGGCGACATGCGAGTTCAAGTACGACGGCGCGCGCGTCCAGGTGCACCTGTCGGCTGCGTCGGCAGGAAGCGACGCGCCGCGCGTCAGGCGGATCTTCAGCCGCAACATGGAGGACACGACGGACAAGTACGCGTCGCTGCTGCCGGTGCTGCAGCGCCAGCTGCGTGGCGGCCACGAGGTCGTCGTGGAAGGCGAGGTGGTCGCTGTCGACCGCGCGACGCAGCGGTTCCTCCCGTTTCAGGTGCTGCAGACGAAGACGACGACCGACTTCTGCCTGTTCGTGTTCGACTTGCTCCACGTCGACGGCGACAAGCTGCTCCGCCGCTCGCTGCGAGAGCGGCGAACACTCCTGCGCACGCTTCTGGTGGAAGACCCGGGGCGTCTCGAGTTTGTCAAGAGCATCGACATTGCGGTCGCCAACGACGACGACAACGACGACAACGACGACGACGCGAGTCGCGTGCGCGCGTTTCTCCGGGAATCGGTGGCGGCGGGCTGCGAAGGGCTCATGGTAAAGGCGCTCGACGGCGCGGATGCTGACTACAAGGCCGGCGTGCGCTCGTACTCGTGGATGAAGGTCAAGCAGGACTACCTCGTCGCAGAGGAAGCCGCCGGCGGCGGGGCGAAGCGCGCGTCTCAACTCCAGCAGACGAGGAGCAGCGAGCACGGCGCGTTCCTCCCCGACACGCTGGACCTCGTCCCGATCGGTGCGTTCTACGGCAAGGGCCGTCGCGCCGGCGTCTTCGGCTCGTTCCTGCTCGCGACGTTTGACGCTGCGTCCGGCAAGTTCGAGACGATCGGTAAAGTCGGGACTGGTTTCTCGGACGCACAGCTGCAGGAGATCGCCGAGCGCATGACGCAGCAGACTGCGGCGCTCGCTGACGGCTCCGTGCCGAGCAACGTCGCGTCCGCCGCGACTCGCAGCCGCCAACCGGACGTGTGGCTGCAGCCGAGCGAGGTCTGGGAGATCAAGGCGACGCAGCTCACCTCGTCGCCAGCGTACACGTGCGCGTCGCAGTCAGAGCCAGAGCCCGCGCTGCTGCAGGCTGCTGCACGCTCGAAAGGACTGGCGCTCCGCTTCCCGCGCTTCCTGCGCTTCCGCGGCGACAAGCGCCCGGAGCAGGCAACCGACAGCGCGCAAGTGGCCGAGCTCTTCCGCCAGCAGACTGCCAATCAGAACGGGGAGTGACCAGCACGGGTGGGCGAGACGAATGCAGGCGACACACACGACATATAGAGATACACGAACCGTGACGTGCGTGGCACCAGCAGGCGGTGGGTTGCCCGGCCCCCACCGGCCGCTCTCCCTCGCGTTCTCTCGCGTTTACCGTCGCTCTTTCACCTTGTAGATGCGCACGATCCACTGCTCGGACGTAAACACCTCCTCGAAGTGCGTCAGCGACACGTTGCTCGCCACCTTCGTCTTGCGGTTCCGGTCCACGCCCCGCGTCTCGGCGCCGCCGTCGGTGCTGTCGAGCTGCGCAAAGTTCGCAAAGCTGAGCTTGTAGAGCAGACTGGACGTCATCGCCAGCGTCGAGTTCTCGTGGTACAGGTACCGCCCGTTGACTTGAAACTCGGACTCGATCGTCGCGTCTGGGAACACGCCTTCCGTGATCTTGACGATCCAGGGCAGCTTGTCGAGGTCATCGCCGCTCATGCCGACCTTCCCGCCGAAGAGGACGAGCACGTAGTCGGCGCCGAGGCTCTGCAGGATCGGCAGCGCCTCGTCCTCCGTCGACGCGAGCACGCGCCCCACAGTCGCGATGTGCGTGTTGTTCCACGTGTTGTTGTCCACGATGACCGTGCGGTTCGCAAGCGACGAGATCTGGTAGCCGTAGTCCCACCAGCTCAGGATCTTGGCGTCTGCGGGCGTGTTCTGGCGAAGCCACATGTACGCTTCGCGGTAGTCGTCGTGCACCGTGTACGTCCTGCTCGTCGCGTTCCACTCCTCGTACACGAGCGACGTCGACGCGTACGCTTTCCGCGAGATCGCGGCCGACTGGCGGACGTGGACGATCAACAGCGCCTGCACCACACCACACATGATGTCACCGAGTACCGAGCGCGATACGACAAGAGCTCCAACGACAGGCATCCATCCCCACATCCTCACAACACAGTCGGCACTCACGCAAACAGCCCCGACCAGCAGCCCAATCGCACTCGGGATCTCGCTCGGACGCAGCGCTGTCTGCATGCCCTTGGGGGGCGTCGCGAAGCGCAACTTGATGCTCATCGCCGTGAGCGTGTCGCCCGTGGACTCGTCGTGGCCGTCTCGCTGCGCCGTCGTTGCGGACGCGGCTCGTAGGTCCTCGCTTAGCGCAGAGTCCTCCTCAGCGGCCGCGTTCGCGCGCGTCATCGCAGCCACTTTGTCGAGGAACGCGGAGATCCCGACCGCAGACAGGAAGCACGAAGCCGGCGCGAGCGTGAGCAGGAGACGCACCATGACGCCCGAGAAATAGACCGCGAAGACGCTGTATACGATCATGAAGATGTAGCCGGCGCTGAGCTCCTGGAAGGCGTAGAAGAGCCCGAGCGGCGTGAAGAGCATGGCCGGGCCGAGCGCCAAGTAGAAGCCCGTCCAGGCCGTCGGCTGGTGCTCGCCGACCGACGCGATGATCGGGATGTACTTGGACGCGTACGTCGGGATGAGCAGTGTGAGGCTGCGCCCGCTCCACTGCAGCTTGTCGAGCGCGAGCGCCGCGACGAGCACCGCGAGCCCGACGACCGCCACGGCTACGAGACCCGCCCGGAGCAGCGTCGCGAACTGGCTCGGCGACAGCTGCGTCTCGCACCACTTCATCAGCGCCACCGCTACACCACGAGAGAGAGAGCACGACAACGTCAGCAGCGTCAGCATCCCACCACCACTCCGTACTATAGGGGAAAGTAAGGGAAGTGGGGATCACACCTTGGAGCAGCGCGAACATTCCGTGGGACGCCGCGCTCTCGCCCTTGAGCACCGCGTTGAAACCGACGAACGGCACCTGCATGGCCAGCAGCGTCGCGAGCGGGTAGAACGTCGAGTACGCGACGTAGACGCGCGGCGAGTAGCGACCCGAGAGCACGAGCGCGAGCACGTGGATCGGGAGGAGGTTGAGGATAAACACGTAGCCGCCCCAGGACACGACCATCGCAAAGTACGCGAGCGCCGCGGCCGCCGCGAGGAGCATCGAGCCGGCGTTCACGGCCTTCACCCAGAGAAAGAACGTGAGCACGAGCAGGAAGATCGCAACGCCTTCGTTGTCGAACGAGCCCGCGGACGAGCGCGACATGTACGCAGGCGAGACGCCGAGCAGCATCGCGGCGAGCAGCGCGGTGCGTGTCTTGCGCGTCACCTCCTTCGTGAGCAGGAAGAGCGCCAGCGCTGAGAGCGCGGCAAAGAGCGGCGCGAGCAACACGCACACGTGCCGGATGTCCACGGGCGCGCCGGCGAGCGCGAGCGCCCAGTGCAGCGCCGCCGCAACCGCCATCAGCCCCGGGTACACGGTCGTGCCCACGATGCGCCCGAGCGGGTACCACGCGCGGTCGTCGAACCAGTCGAGCAGCTCCATCGCGCCGTGCTGCGTCAGGAATTTGGTCACGCGGAAGTTGAAGTGCGGGTCGAACTCGTGGATCACCTGGCGTTACAGTAGCAGCAGTAGCGAGCAGCGTCTCGCGCATGTCATCACGCACATACAAGTAACATCGTGGTGGGGAGGGGGCAGGGGGGAGAGCTCGTGCCACGTACGCTGCCCCACTGCACGAGGGAGAAGAGGCGGATCGCGACGCTGATGACGCAGATGAGCAGCAGCAGCACAGCAGTCACGACGCCCGAGGGCTCGCGGGATGCGGCGCTCGCGGACGGAGCTTGGCGGCCGCTCATCGGCGGCGACGGCGCTGCTGGTGTCGCCATCTGCGCGAGTGCAACGAAATGAGGGGTTTGCCTGGCGAGTATACAATTTCCAAGAGAGTGGATCTTGACTTGAACTCACTATGTGATTTTTGGCTCCAGCGAT
Source organism: [Pythium] brassicae (nom. inval.) (assembly GCA_008271595.1). Lineage (NCBI taxonomy): Eukaryota > Oomycota > Peronosporomycetes > Pythiales > Pythiaceae > Globisporangium > [Pythium] brassicae (nom. inval.). The sequence goes on along the minus strand of SMMQ01003522.1, from coordinate 6,167 downwards.
GTCGTTATAGTGAACTAATCGAGGGAGGGTCAAGAGTTGAAGTTGCCCCTCACGGTTGCCTCCCAAGTGCGGAATCCGCGAGTTGAGCGCGGCGCAAGAAGACGAGCGATGGCGACCGAAGCGCTTGCGCACACGCTCCAGCAGGTGCATCTCTCTCTCTCTGTGCGTGAGTGTGTGGGGGATGCGCGGTCTGTCGTAGCGTTGCTGACTGAATTGGCCGCGAGTGGCAGCTGACAGAGATCGCGACCGAGTTTCTCACGAAGCATCGGTGAGCGTTCAACTCGCTGTGTGTGCGTGTGGTCTCACGATTGGTATGAATCACACGAGCGACCAGACTTGGTAACGGCGCTGTGCGTGCTGGCGACTGCTGCGACTGTGTGTGCGTGGGTACAAGAGCACTGGAGGAGGAAGGGGCTGCGATCCAGGGCGAGATGGAGGCGCTGGATCGGCGGCAAGAGAAGGTTGGCGTGGCTCTTCCAGCTGGCGCGGCGAGCTTGTCATGCAGGAGCTCATTTACACCTGCGTGACGCTGCGTGATGCTGTGCGCCTGTCTACGATGCTTCCACCAGAGAGCGCAGCGGATCGTGGCGCGGCTACGGCAAGCGAGCGCGAACATCCTCGCGTTCGCCGACGACTCCAGCAGCCAGGAGCACGAGCAGCAGCAACTCCGAGAGGACGACGACTACGAGGCGAACGGCGATGACGACGAGTAGACGACACGCAAGCCGCCCGAGAAAAAAGCACGACGCGCATCGAGCGAGCCTGGAGAGGAACTCATGGCTGGTGTGGTGCGAACGGGCTTCGTTTCTACAAGCTAACGGTTTGCGTCGCCACTCCTGCTCCTTTCCTGGTTGCGGACGCTCGAACGCTCGTTCCCACGCGCGACGGGTTTCAGAGAGACGACCGCAAGCATCCGAGCCACTCCCTACTCCAACAACATTCACCCTACAGCGTTTCAAAGCGCTAGCCTTTGGGACGCCTCTCGGCCGATGACCAGTCAGCCGGCTGCTCGTGGATCGAGCGCGCGCCGAGCTTACTCCTTAAGGGAGTCCAGGTCGTCTGCGCCCTGCAGATACAGGCTCTTGTCCATCACGGCAGCAGCAGAGTCGACCGCCGACGGCGCGGGCTTCTCCTCATCCTCATCCTCCTCCTCGTCCGAGTCCAGGTCGTCCCGTCCTTCGTCTGAGTCGTGCACCGAGTAGCTCTCTTCGTCGGCGTCGGCGTCGTCGCGGAACAGCGTCGGGTCGAACGTGAACAGCGCGCGACCACTCACTGCGGACGACGACGCGCACAAGCACAACACACAAGACCGCGCCACATCCACGTCGCCGTCAGCACTCTGCGCACGCGCACAACCCCACACACACACCATTCGCCAGCCACGTCCAAGCAAGCAGCGACGCGCGACACGCACTGATTCCGCGGCCGCCGGTCTTCTTCATCTCCTCCTTTCGTCGCTTCTCCTCCTCCACCTTCTTGCGCGCGATCTTGTCCGCCTTCCACTTCGCCAGCGACTCGGCCGTCACGGGCGTCCCGCCCGTCGGCCCCAGCTTCGCGCGCTGCTGCTCGATGATCTCCTCGATCGAGATCTCGTCGACCTTGCGGTTCTTCTCTGCTTCGCGTTCTGCGCGCGTCTTGAACACGTACCCGGGAGGCAGCGCGTGACGGTACTTGCACGCCGTGCCGCCGTTCGGACAGACCCAGAACCAGCCGTAGAGCGCGCGCTCAATCGCGTCCAGAAAGTGCTTGCACACAATGTCCGTCTGCTTGGCCGTCTTCTCGCCGTGCTTCTCCGCGACAACACTCTCCAGCTTGCTCTGGTCCCACGTGTCCATTTTGTCTGAACCGCGTTCGTTGCGTCAACAGCCCCGGCATGAGCCACCCAACCACCCAAACACTTACGCACCCAAACACCCAACCACCCAAACACACCCAAAAACCCACATACCTGTCGCCTTCTCGTCGTCGCGCGCGTCCGAGTACAAGTTGATCTTCGCCGCTTTCTTCTCGATGTTCAGGTCGTGCGAGAACTTGCACCGGGTGCCCTGTCACAACGCAATCAGCACCACGGTCCGTAAGAAGCCCACAGGCGTCAGCTCTCTTGCTGTTGTATCACACACACAAACACCACAACAAGCGCGAGAGCTCCGCTGCGACCGACGCACCTTTGTGCACACGCCAGCCTTGTGGAACGCGCACAGCACGGACTTCGGGTCGACGCCCGGCGCCAGCTGGGCACGCGCAAAGAGAGGGTGATGAACACACACGCCGTGTCAGGTACACGCTGAGCACACTAACAGGCACACGACAGCGCACGGACGCACCTTGGGCTGCGTGATGGACGCGGCGAAGATCGCGCGCAGGGGGTCGACGGCGGGCGCCTTCTTGAGCAGCAGCTGCTGCTCCTTCAGGCGGTCGGCGCGCGTGTTGCCGCCCTTGACCTGCTTGGTGACCTCCTGGATGTACTTTTGCACGTTCTTGCTCTTGTTCTTGTTCTTGAGCCCGAACGTCTTATCCTCCACGAGCTTCTCCTTCTTCTTCTCAACCGACTTCTTCGACGGCCCGGGCGCTTTCTTGGGCGGCATCTTGACTGCAGGCTGTGGGGGTGGTGGCTGGAGGGGGTAGCGGACGAGGGAGACGCGGCGGCGGCGACGAACGCGGCAGGCGGTGCTGTGCTGCGTGCTGGCGCTGGCGAAAGGTGTGTGGCCACTCCTTGAACACCAGCGCGTATAAACGCAGCGATTCTGTCGTTAGCATTTGAAGGTTTACAATTTGCTGCAATAGACTAACAATAGAATGGCATTTTTATACGTGTATTGAGAAGGCTTCTGATTGGGTGCACAACTGTGACGAGTGAACTCTGAAGTTTCCGATTGGCAACAAGTCTACTTTCCCTTGCTTTCTTCACGTGTTATAAGAGCACTGCATTCCACCACCGGAGCGGACTCCTCCGAGATGACGTGCACAAGAATGCAAGCGACGCATGCGATGGCATTCGCGAATCCGACGCCTTCTGCCCAGCAGTCGCGTCCTCTTCCTCTTCGCACCCGCGACACATCGTCTCCACTCTCAGATCCGTCGCAAAATGGCCGATAGCTCGCCGCCACCGCCGCTTTTCGACGCCACGCGCTTCGCGTCGCTCGAAGCTTTCGTGGACCACGCGAACGCCGAGCTCGCGGACAAGTCCGCGGCAGAGATCGTGCAGTGGGCGCACGCGACGTTCGGCGCCGGCGCCGTGCTGAGCTCGAGCTTCGGCATCCAGTCGGCCGTGATGCTCAACCTCGTGCGCTCGGTCGCCAAGAGCATCCCGGTCGTGTGGGTCGACACGGGCTACCTCCCGCGCGAGACGTACCTCTTCGCCGCGAGCCTGACCAAGCAGCTCGACCTCGACGTGCGCGTGTATCAGTCGTCGGTCACGCCCGCGCGCATGGAGGCGCTATATGGCCGGCTCTGGGAGGTCGAGACCCCGCAGGCGCACAAGCAGTACGGCTTCCTGCGCAAGGTCGAGCCGATGCAGCGCGCGCTGCGCGAGCTCGGCGCCACGGCGCTGCTCGTAGGCGTGCGCGCGGACCAGACGGCGCACCGCGAGTCGATGCAGGTCGTGAACGTCCACGACGGGCGCCTCAAGATCTGCCCGATCCTCCGGTGGACCAAGGATGACGTGGAGCAGTACATGGCGGCCCACGATCTGCCGTACCACCCGCTCAAGGCGCAGGGCTACGAGAGCGTCGGCGACGCGCACTCGAGCCGCCCAGTGACCGCCGCGGACGCGGGCAATGACCGCGCCGGCCGCTTCAACGGCAAGCAGCAGGAGTGCGGGCTGCACGTGGAGATGGACATGAGCCTGGCCGACCTGGAGCTCGTCGAGGACCCGCTCGCGCTCGCAGAGGCGGACCAGCGCGTCGCGGACCTCACGAAGCGCAGCAAGGGCATCGTGGTCTTCACCAAGCCCGCGTGCAAGTTCTGTTTGGCGGCCAAGGAGGTCTTTCGCGCGCGCGAGTGGGACTTTGACGAGGTCGACGTCCCGACGCAGGTGACGATCCCGACGCTGCGCCGGATTGTCGGCCGTCCGGTTGCCACTGTGCCGCAGATTTACATCGACGGGAAATACGTCGGCGGGTATACGGAGCTCGTGGCGCACCTTGGCATCCCGTCTAAGTTCGCATAGCACCCCACACACACAAATAGTGGACGGCGGCAAGGCCATGGTGTACATAAGTAAGACCGACTTCTCGCGTGGCCACGTGCATGAGATGGGGACGGAGACGCACGGCCGACAGAGGCAGAGCTACTGGATGACGCATCGGCTCTGCATGTCCGCCGCCTTCTGCACCTCGTCGCGGCCGCGCTGCGTCTTGTCGAGTGTGTCGTGCACGTTCGTCTCGATCTCGTCGATCGCCGTCTGCTGCTCGCCGACGATCGCCGCGAGGTCGCGGAAGATCTCCTGCACCTGCGCGACGCTCTGGTGGATCTTGTCAATGTCCTTCTCGCGCTCCTCGATCAGCGCCTCGTTGTGCGCGATCTCGTTCTCGAGCTCCTGGAACTCGATCACCTGTCCCTGGTGCTCGGCCACGATGCGGCCGCTCCGGTCCGCGTCCTGCGACTGCGCCACGAGCGCGCTCTGGATCGCCTGCTCCTGCGCCGAGATCTGCACCACCGCGGCCTCGAGCTGGTTCGATATCGCCTCAAAGTCCTTGCAGAGCTTCTTCTTGAGCAGCGCGCTCGCGCTCTCCTGCGGGATCAACCGCAGCGCCTTGGCGAGCTCCTCCTGCAGCAGGCACGCGAAGCGTATCCGGTCGCTCGGGTCGTCGTCGAGCGCGGCGCCCGCGGTGCCGCGCCCCTTGGGGCCGCCGCCGAACGCGTTCGCCGCGCGCTTGATCGCCAGAACCTGCCGGTTGAACTGCTCGAGCTTGAGCGTGGCGCCGTCGATCGCCAGGCGCGACTTGCTCGAGAGCCCCGCCGTCACGTCCCCGCTGTGCACAACCCCGCGGAAGCCGCCGTTGTGGTTGTGGTTGTGGTTGTGGGCCACAGCGCTGCTGTTGCCGCCCGCAAAGTCCGCAAAGCTCATGCTGTCGTGTTGCGCGTTTGCTCGTCGTCCGGTGCCTTTGTCGCGACGCGCTTGTTCTGTGGTGGCTGCTTCTTTGCCTTTGGGGCCTTTTGAAGCACACTGATTCAAAAGCGCGAATGAGAATGGTGAGAAACCATTTTCGCAAACAAAAACTGGAGGGTCCAAACACCATAGTGCTGGAATCGAGTGATAACGGTAACCAGTTCACAACACAAATTAGACATTTTAATACTTTGTTTCCATGACAATTCAATGTTCAGAATTTGATAAAGTATTCCGCGTGTGCATCAGAATATCAGTTAACTGATTCAGTCCGCGCATCAGAGCCCAAGCTGAACCCATTTTGCACTCGGCTCCACACCTTCCGACCTCCAGCGCTCAAGGTTCGCATCCTGCGCCAGCAGTGGTGGCCAGCACTCTCTCTCTCTTGCGCGCTTACACCCTAGTGCGTTGGTGTGGACCAGGTTGTCATCGACTTGGCTCTCGCGCTCAGAGCGCTGGCGCAGAACCATGCGTTACAGCGCGAGAGATGTATTCGCCTCAGCATGATCATGAATCAGCATAAACAGTGGAGCTAGGGTGAGAACGAGGTCAAGGTCACTGACAGTCTACAGCATCCCGGCGGCAGCGCGAGCACCACGCATCGGCTGCGGGACTCGCTTTGGTGCTTCTGCGGCGGCTCGGTCGTCCGCTACGCCGATTAGATGCGCCCTCGAAAGAGTACAGCGTGCTGCACGTGGAGGACTATTAGTATATTTGAGACGACCTCTGCTTCTCGCTCACCAAGCACAATGTACTGTACTTCCCAGGCGAGGCGATGTGTTCGTGCCTGGTTGTGTTGAGTGTGTTATGTTGTGTATGGTGGGCTGTGTATGTACGTGTTTGATCCTAGAAGTCAATCGCTAGATCAGTGGCTCGTCTACTCGAGTTGTCGATGGCTCGCGTGCTGCTCGGCAGCATCCTTACAGACTGGCTGGCTGACTCACTTGCTTGCTTGATCTCCCGGTCGTTGTCAACGCTTCGAAGACGACAGTTGTACACGGATGCAAACGAGCGTGCTGAACAAACCTGTCCCCCTTCCACATACACACACGCACAC
>SMMQ01003521.1:16758-39039 GCA_008271595.1 [Pythium] brassicae (nom. inval.) | reverse complement strand
GAGAGCTCGTTGACTTCGCATCGCGTCGCTGCCAGTGTGGCCTCCAGGCTCGCGAGCTGGTCGTCGAGCTCGCGCTTCGCGGCCCCCCACTTGGCGCTCTTTGAGCGCTCGCGCGCGAGCTGGAACCGGCTCAGTTCGAGCTCTGCGAGCTGTGCGCGGCGCGCGTGCAGCTGCGTCTCGAGCGCCACGCCGGCCGTGCTCTCGCCCCGGAGCCGCTCTTGGAGCGCGCGCACGTTCGCACAGTGCGAACACGGCACCGGGAGCGTGTGGGTCCCGCAGCGCCGGACAATCTGCGACGTGTCGACCACGTGCAGATCCAGCGGGTGCGCGTAGCGGCACCGCCCGAGCGCCTGGACGTTGCTGCAGACGCCGGTCTTCAGGAAGGACGGACACAGGGAGATCGGAGGCGTCACGGCGGCGGCACCGTCGCTCTGGTGCGGGTACACGTGCCGGACGCGCTCGATCCTGTCGAGCAGCGTCGCTGTCGTCACGTGCGAACACGGTGGCAGCAGCGTGCACTTGGTGCAGCGGCGCAGCGGCGCGCTCATCTCGAGCACGGACAGCGGGAACGGCGGCGCTGCTGCTGTCGTCGTCGTCTTTGAGGTTCGCGTTGTCGGCTTCTGCGCGTTCGGGAGCGAGACGAAGAAGTGATGCTGGAAGACCTCGCGCAGCGCCTCCATGCTTGGCAGCAGCTTGAAGTCGCTGCGCGTGAGCAGCGCCTCGAGCCCGTCGCGCGTGAAGCCGATCTGGGAAATATAGAGAGAGGGAGAGCGAGCGCTGCTGTGTCAGCGACAGTGAGCTGTAAGGACAGACGAGCGACGCGCTGCGTACGCGCTCTTGCTTGCAGATGTGCAGCAGCTTGGCGCGCACGAGCGTGGGCTTGAGCGGGTGGAGGTGGACGCGAAGAGCCCGCTGCTTGATCTGGTCGGCGACTTTGGTCGCGTCCGGCCGCACCTGGAGGACGAAGAAGACGTTCTTCGCATTTGCTGTAAGAACCGCAGGAAGCAGCACGTGCTGCTGCGTGCTCGGCGAGACGCTGGGAGCGAAAACAAGAGCGGCGTCAGCTTATTCGCTTGGTTGTGGAAGGAGACATGCGGTGACCGAGGAGAAGCAGCGGCGCTACGTTACGCTTCGAGGCGCTCGACGACCAGGAACGCCGCCCCCGCCTTGCGCGGGTCAACGCGGCGCACAAAGTCCTCGATCTTCAGGAGCAGACTCTTCTCGCTGCAGGGCAGTCGGTCACAGCACCAGCCAGCAGTAGTACTGGTGTGTGAGCACGCCCACAACCAGCGGCTGCTCGCTCATCCCAGGTTGGATGCCGCAAGTGGCCGTACTCAAAGTGCTTGGCGTTCACGGAGCCGAACGCGCATGGGGGACTGAGTCCTGAAGCAAGCAGCGCGCGTTTGAGCAGTCCAATGAACGCCATCTTGCCTGTGCACTCGCCCCCCTGTCATATGCCAAGCGCAGTGAGCAGCTCTTCACCAGTTCGTGAAGACAAGCTGGAGACGCAAGCACGGACGCTAATGACGAAGTTCGAAAGCGGGTTCGGGTCACCGTTCTGCATGTTCGCGAGACACTGCAGCGCGCTCGGGTTGCCAAGGAAGCCGTCGCTGCTTGTCGGTACCATCCTCTTCGCCCTGCAGCCCCCCACCCCAGACACAAGCACACACACATTGTTTGGTCGCTCGCTTCAGCCAGTGATAGCCAGCAGCCTCCCTCGCGCTGAGTCCAAACGAGATCGTCTCGCGGTCGACAAAGGAATGGGGACACACACACACCGTACCATTCGCTTGCGCTGTCGAGCTGCGCAGATGGCACGCGAGGCTTCTTCGGAGGCGGGAGTGCGTTGTAGAGCACGTCGACGTCGTCCCAGAAACCGAAGCGGACCTGCCACGCGCTCTCGCTCGAGTTGGCGACAGCCAAGCCTGTTGTGGCTGGGGTGCTCGGCGCAGGAGACGCGAACGCAGGGATGTCCGCCATGCTGTGAGTCTTGGCGAAGGGACGCGATGTGAGATCTTGCACGATCAAAGGAGCCCTAACTTGATTGTCATGAGCAAGTTTGCTCGTTGTCAGACACACACATACGAGTACAGAACTACGTGTCGTAGAGGACTTGTGGTTCAAGCTGTTCTGGTGGTTCCTTCAACCGGCGAGGCAAGATTCGCTGCTTACAAGGGCTGCGCCGCGTCAACCCGGACCCGAGGCGAGATTCGCTGGACACGAAGGGTTGCAGCGCAAGCAAACCAGCTGACTGGAAAAGCGTCATCTGAATGAGCGATGCGTGATGCAGGGGATGCGCTGCGTCTCAGGGTTTGGAAACGAAGCAGTTGGTTCGAAGCGATGGAACGAACACGCAGTGGCACTGCCATCCTGGCATGTAGAGAGTATTGAGTGTGCCTGTGAAGGATATCGTTGCGGAATGACTTGGGCCTCACTCGCTCGTCCGCACCAGAGGAAAGCTTCAGGTCATGGTCGTGGTTGATTTCGCACCAATTCGGTTTGGTGTTGCCGAGCAACAATCGGTGGGATCAAAGGATCTGCTGGAACAGAGTCGCTGTCGACGAGTGTTGTGTACTGTTTCTGTGGATAAGATATTTCTCAAACTTTATTGTTTACATGTAGAATTGTCATAAATAATTACTTATAGCGTAGTTTATAAAACCCTATGTATAATTACTTTCATATTTAGTATCGGATACGTATTCGTTGAGAAAGTATACCCTCATTGACTCAAAACTGGCTCTTCGAAAGTGTCCCGAGGGTCCGCGTTCCACTGTCCGAGTGCGACCCGATCCGACTCTGCCCGCTCAAAAGTCGCAGAAGCCCACCAAGCTTGGCCCCACGCTGGCCACTCGAACACTTCAAGGGCTCGTCGAGTGTGTGTTTCTGCGCCGTTAGGTCGCGAATGCCGAAAGACGAAAGATGACAGAGCACTCGTCGTTGTGATGGGAGTGACATGTGAGCGCGGTGCTCAGAACCAGCGCTTTTCCAATCCCCCCGCGACCGCCACCGGCTCTGTCATTTCCGAACTGGCAGTCTACCGTGCCTGTAGAGCCCGCCCGCCCGTCTCGCTTCGCTCGCACTCGAATCCTCACTCACAGCCTGCGATGAAGGTCTTCCGCTCGCTCGCGATCGCGGTGCTCGTCGCTGTCGTCGGCGTGACCGACGCCGCGCGCAACCTCACGGCCGTGGTGGACATTCTCGCGTACAATGACGTGTACGAGATGCTGCAGGACGAGGTGAACGGCGTGAAGCTTGGCGGCCCCTCGCGCGTCGTACCGATCGCCAAGGAGATGCGCGCGAAGAACCCCAACTCGCTCGTGATCTTCGCGGGCGACACCATGTCGCCGTCGCTCTGGTCCTCGCAGTTCCACGGCATGCAGATGGTGGACGCGCACAACGCGATCGGCGTCGATTTTGCGAGCCTCGGCAACCACGAGTTCGACTTTGGCGTCGACGGCTTTCTCAACGTCTCGGCGGCCACGAACTTCCCGTGGCTCAACGCGAACTGCTTCGAGAGCAGCACGGGCGCGCTCCTGCGCGGCACGTCCCCGCGCGCGATCAAGACGCTGACCGACCCGACGTTCGGCAAGATCAAGATCGGGCTCTTCGGCGTCATGTACGACATGAAGGACGCGAGCAAGGGGCTGTTCTGGTCGGACCCGATTGAGGCCGCGAAAGCGCAGGTGAAGATCCTGCAGGCCGCCAAGGTGGACTTTATCATCGCGCTCACGCACCAGGACCTGGCGGACGACAACCGTCTGTCGAAGGAGGTCGCGGGCGTGAACCTCATCTACGGCGGCCACGACCACAGCTCGATGCTACAGACGAACTTCGGCGCGCCGTACCTGAAGGCGGACTTTGACTTCCGCTCGATCTGGATGTCCCACCTCGAGTTCTTCGCGCCGGCGGGCACCCTCACGGCCTACACGCGCATGACGCACCGCGCGGTCCCGGTCATCGAGGAGCTGCCGTCGGACCCGGCGCTCGACAAGGTCATCGCGGACTACGCGACACGGATCGGGCTCCTGCACGCGCGCGTGATCGGCACGCTCTGCGAGGCGCTCGACGTGACCAACAAGCTCGTGCGCGCCGCGGACGCGGCGGTCGGCCACATCTTTGCGGACTCGAGCCTGTCGTTCTACGGCCCGAACTCCGCGGACGTGGCGCTCATGAACGGCGGCGGCATCCGCAGCGACAAGATGTACCCGGCGGGGCCGCTCACGATCGGCCAGGTCATCTCGTGGTCGCCGTTCGGCAACACGCTCATGGTGATCGAGACGGACGGCGCGTCCGTGAAGAAGTACATCAAGAAGGAGATGCTCGCGAGCTGCGGCGCCGGTTTTGTGAACCTCAACGGCTTCTACGTGCACCCGGCGGGCCTCAAGTACGCGTTCAAGTGCTCGGGCTCGAGCGCCGGCGAGGTCACGAGCATCGAGTGGTACAAGCACCCGACGCGCACGGGCCCGCTGCTTGAGACGGACGTGTTTAAGCTCGCGCTCAGCAACTTCCTGTACAACACGGAGTTCTTGCTCACGTCCGGCGCGGTCGTGAAGCGCGTGGTCGTGAGCGAGGCCGAGGCGGTGCGCATCGACACGGCGCTCGAGCAGTACGTCAAGTCGCTGCCGGACGCGAACGTGTGCGTGAAGGCGGAGGGCCGCTCGGCCGTGTCGTTCTAAGCAGCAAGTAGGCGAGTTGTGTTGCAGCACGGGCGAGGCGCGCGAGTCAAACGCGCGTCTTCGCTCGTACGCGATGTCTTCGGTATGTGTTTGAATATCGAGGTCACTTCGCATCCCCAGGTTTCTTTCTGGTCCTGTGCTGCCGATAAGGTTGATTGTCATCTGTATTCGAGAGATCGTAGAAGTCGTGAGTGATGCAAGGACAGCCGAGAGAGTGCGGTTGGGAGCCGAAGCTCATGTTCGCCGACGTTTGTGGTGGACTTGTCGGAAGCATCGGATTCAGACCCAGTATCAGTTCTGATCTGGTGAGTCAGATTGTACCCTTTCACACGCTGAATATAAAACTGTCTTGATCAGTGCTGGCATTTCGGATTTTTACAAAAGCGTAATTACACATTTATATATTTTTACGATACCAAAGCCAAGTGAGATTTTCACTGGTGGCTGTGCACTTCCTTCCTCCGTTTCACCAAAACGAGCACACTTCAGCACATTTGCTCGCTTCCAGCCGAAGCAGTTGTGTGTTCTGTTGTGCTTGATCAAGCTCGGTTGCATCCATGTGTGTGCATGCGTGCATGTTGTTCGTGTTTGTGTGCGTATCAGTGGCCCCGATGACTGTTTTATCTCTAGAATTACACTGATGCACATTGATGCCAACTATCCAGCTGAGGGACCGATCCACCAGTGCATGTGTGTGTATGTGTTGAGCGTCTGCGTATATGTGTGTGTGTGTGTGTGTGTGTGTGTGTGCGTACAAGGCGAAGCAGAGTGCGGCGCGGTGGAGAATGATGAAATCCTAGCTTTTTCTTTAGGAAGTGCCGTCAGATCATGTTGAACGTTATGACGACAAACGAGCGTATGGGGATCGCTTGCGAGCTCCACTGAACATCCACCCGCCCGTATCTCAGCTTGCCTTGTGTGTGCGTGCGTGTGTAGCTTCCTCCCTCAGATCAATCAATGCATTCTTTTCGATTTACTCCGTTCGGTGTCGCTTTGCTCTGCGCTTCGACGGCGCCTCAAAGCTCTCTGAGCACTGATTCATCACTTCACGCAGGCGAGCAGCAGCACTGGCGCTCGAAAGGACATTGCGGACCTCCTCGCTCTCCAAGAGCGCGGGATACGCCTCGCAGAGCCACGCAGCGATCTCCGGGAACCCGTGCACGTACGCGTCCACCACACCGCGGGCCGTGCAGCCCTCGCGCCGGTTGTCGTAAAGGAAAAGGACCGTGTCAAAGTCGCCGCGTTTGGCCGCGCGGTCCATCGCTGCGGTCGTGCAGCCCTCCGACCGGTGCTCATGCAGCCACTCGACCATCTCGAGCGACGCCGCTGCGTCCATCGCGTCAGTCGAGCACGCGAGCCCCGTGTTCGCGTGCAGCCACCGCACGATGCGGAGGTGGTTGTGCTTCGCGGCCTGGTCCAGCGCGTGCTGGCCTTCCTCACCTGTGTGCGCCACGAGCCATTGCACGACGTCAAGGCGGTTGTGCTTCGCGGCCGCGTCCACCGTGGCGGCGGACACGCCGCTCGGGTCGAGCGCGTAGAGGTACTGGAGCGTCGCCAAGTGGCCGTTGGCCGCCACGACGTCGTACGCAAAGAGAACTGGGGCGACGCAGGAGCTCTCCGCGAGCCACTGGACGAGGCGCAGGCGGCCGCTCGCGGCGACGAGCGCGAGGTCATACGGAGGCCGCGGCTCCGCCCCCCACTGCGCGTGCAGCCATCGCGCGAGCTCTTCATGGCCGCTGCCCGCGGCGTTGCTCACAGCGTGGTGCTCGTAGTACCTCGGCGCGCTCGCGAAGTCCCGGAGGGTGCGGTAGAGCCACTGGACGACGGCCACGTGGCCGTTCAAGGACGCCAAGTAGATCGCCACCGTGTAGCCAAAGCCGTCGCTGCGCTGCGAGGTGCTCGCCCGTACGATCGGGAAGAGCCACTCGAGGAGCGCGAGCTGCCCGCGCCCGGCGGCACTGACCATCGCGCCGACGTTGAACGGCGTCGGGTGGACAGCGTACAGCAGCTGCACGAGCGCGAGGTCACCGCAGTCGGCAGCCAACAGGCAGAGCTCGTCGTTCACGAGCGCGGCTGGCGCGTGCGCGAGCAGCCAGCGCACGAGCTCGGTGCCGCCGCTTTTTACTGCCGCGAACAGCGCGCTCTTGCTACAGTGCGTGTAGCCGCGCTCGTACAGCTGTGAGACGAGCGCGAGGCTGCCGGCGCGCGCCGCCTGGTCGATCGGCAGCATGAACTCGCCGTAGTCGCCGAACGTGAACCCGCGCGCGTCGTGGAGGTACGCGAAGACGTGGAGGTGGCCGCCGCCAACTGCGTTCCACAGCGCGTCGTGCTGGTCGCGATCCAAGCACGGCAGACACACCGCGCCACTCTCGAGCAGCCACGTGACGCTCCCGAGATGGCCCCGCCCGGCGGCGAGCTTGAGCGCACCAACGAAGATCTGCTCGTCGTACTGCGACGACCGCCACAGCCACTGCAGCACCTCCAGGTGGCCGCCGCTAGCAGCGGTCGCCACGAGCTCCGGGCTCCGCTCAACAGTCGGAAAGTTCGTCACGAGCCATTGCGCGACGCGAGCGCTGCCGCGTGCGACTGCTTCGCTGAGCGCCGCAGTCGCGCAGCCCGTGGGGCAATACGCGCGCAGGCACTCGAGCAGCTCGACGCCGTCGCGCTCGCTGGTGTCTGCAGCGACGCGCACTGCGGCCACGATTGCGCGGCGGAATTCGTGAACCCGGAGAAGCGGCGGAGCGGTGGCCGTCGCATCGAGCACGAGCTGGCGCAGCAACTGCACAAAGCCGTGCTCGCACGCGCACTCGAGCGTCCAGCGGTGCGTTCGCGGGTCTAGAAAGCTGCTGATCTCATGCGCGAGAGGCTCGAGCCCCGCGCGGCTGCTGCACACTGCGACGGCGCTCGCAAGCGGCAGACGGCGGCGATAGTGGCGCATGCTGTGGAGTGAGTTCCACAAGAAAAAGCGACTTTCGCACTTACTCGAGTTGCTGACTGTACAGTCGTTGACCCGACTCGTGCGGATTGCAATAGTGCAAAAAGAGAGGGAAAAACCAATCCTGTGGCAGCAAGAAGCCAAACGTGCATTTTCGGCGTCGCTCTCGTCGAGTTCGTCGCCCCACCCCGCCTTCCCTCCCCACCCTCCCCCTCAGCAGGATGCCGACCGTCGGCGTAAAGCGCGACGAGCTCTTCGCCGCCATGCAGGAGACGTACACGGACGAGGAGTTCGACCACCTCTGCTTCGAGTTTGGTATCGAGCTGGACGACATCACGAGCGAGAAGCAGCTCAAGCAGCGCGAGCAGGGCGGCAAGGGCAAGAGCACGGCGGCGGGTGACGCCGGCTCCGACGCAGTGCTCTACAAGATCGACGTGCCCGCGAACCGCTACGACCTGCTTTGCGTCGAGGGCATCGCGCGCGCGCTGCGCGTCTTCCTGCAGAAGGAGCGCCCACCGGTCTACCGCCTCGTGCCGCGCCCCGACGGGCCGCCGCACCAGATCGTCGTCAAGCCCAGCACCAAGGTGCGCAGGGCGCTGCTTGCCGCGTGTGTGTGCCAATGCAGCTGGGGGTGTGTGCAGCGCGGCTTGCTAACGGGTCGTACGTACGCTGCGGCTCTCTTTCACTCACTCTCTCTCTCGCCAGCTCATTCGCCCGTTCGTCGTGTCGGCGATCCTGCGCAACGTCCGCTTCACGCAGGAGCGCTACGACAGGCGCGTTGGCTCTTATGTGTGGGCCCTGTGTGTGGTTTGGGCGAGAGAGAGTGAGAGAGACGCTGACGCGCTTGTGTGCGTGTGGAACAGTTTCATCGACCTGCAGGACAAGCTCCACCAGAACATCTGCCGCCGCCGCACGCTCGTGGCGATCGGCACGCACGACTTGGACACGATCGAGGGGCCGTTCACGTACAACGTACGCACCAGAGTGTCCGCCCTGGTGCTACGTAACTAGCGAGGCCCGTCACCAGCGAACCGACTCTGACTGACTACCGCCTTGTCTGCTGTACAACGAACTGCCCTCACACAGGCGCTGCCGCCGAGCGAGATCAAGTTCACGCCGCTGAGCCAGTCGCGCGCGTTCGAGGCGAAGGAGCTGCTGGACTTTTACCGCACGCACCCGGATGTGAAGCACCTCAAGCCGTTCACGGACATCATCTACGACTCGCCCGTGTACCCGGTGATCACGGACGCGAACGGCGTCGTGCTCTCGCTGCCGCCGATCATCAACGGCGAACACTCGAAGATCTCGCTGCAGACGACGAACGTGTTCATCGAGTGCACGGCCACGGACATCACGAAGGCGAAAGTCGTGCTCAACACGATGATCGCGATGTTTTCCGAGTACTGCGCGGTCCCGTTCACGGTCGAGCCGGTCGCGGTCGTGCACGAGCAGCCGGACGCGGCCCACGAGAGCGAGACGACGCCGGACCTGCGCGACCGCGCGGTCGAGGCGAACGTGAAGGACATCTACTCGATGCTCTTTGGCAAGCTCGAGCCGGTGAACCTCGACGTCGCGCGTATCTGCGAGCTCTGCGACAAGATGCAGCTCTCGGCGACGCCGTCGAGCGACCAGCAGCGCATTGTCGTGCAGGTGCCGCCGACGCGCTCGGACATCCTGCACGCCGTGGACGTGATCGAGGACGTCGGCATCGCGTACGGCTTTAACAACATCCCGCGCACGATCCCGGCGACGCAGACGATCGGGCAGCCGCAGCCGCTTAACAAGCTCGGCGACCTGCTCCGCGACGAGATCAGCCGCGCCGGGTTCATCGAGCTGCTCACGCACGGCCTGTGCGCGCACGACGAGAACTTCAAGTTCCTCAACCGCGTGGACGACGGGAACTCGGCGGTCGTGCTCGCAAACCCAGCGACGGTCGAGTTCGAGGTCGTGCGCACGTCGATGCTCCCGGGCGTGCTCAAGACGATCCAGAACAACAAGTCGATGTCGGTCAAGGACGGGCTCAAGCTCTTTGAGGTCTCGGACGTCGTGCTGCTCGACAGCGCGACGGACGTTGGCGCGAAGAACGTGCGCCGCATCTGCGCGTCGTACACGGGGCCGACGGACGGCTTCGAGGTCATCCACGGGCTCGTGGACCGCATCATGCAGCTGCTCGGCATCCCGAACGCGCTCGCTTGCGCGGGTGGCGATGCCGCCGCCCTGGCCGCGCTCCCGCAGTACTACACGGTGGCCGCGGCCGAGCACCCGACGTTCTTCCCGGGGCGCTGCGCGGACATTACGCTGCACACGCAGGGCGCCGCGCCGCGCACGCTCGGCGCGTTCGGTGTGCTACACCCGGAGGTGCTGCAGAACTTTGAGCTGCTAAACCCGACGTCGGTCGTCGAGATGGACCTGGAGCCGCTCGTGTGAGTGAGCGCTGGGAGCTCGCGGCCTGGCCGACAGAGAGAGAGAGAGAGGGATTGCGACGCGTCTCGGGCAGTTCAGGATGCAACGAATGGAAGGAACGACGCGCTGTGCATGAAGATCATTCCTTCGGGCTGCTTGGAAACGACAGGCGGGCGCTGTCCCACGCTCTCACTCACTCGGTCTTCTTGCGGCCCGAGTTCGCGCGGTAGTTCTTGCGGCCGTAGCGCTGCTTCTTGGGGGACCCTGGCGGCTTGGCGCCCTTGGCGGACGACGGCGAAGCTGCTGTGCCATCACCACCGCCACCGCGGCTGCTGCTGCTAATGTTTTGTTCGGACGCGTCGACGTCATCTGCCTCATGTCGCGACAACAGGCGTGGAGTGCTGCCGTCGTCGGCGCCGGACGCGTCCAACTGGCCGACGCTGTGGTGGCTTGGCGCAGCGTGGGCCGACGACGACACGGACGAGCTGCTGCTGGTGTTCGAGGCGACCGCGCTCGAGCGATGCGACGTGTGTCGGTGGTCGTGCGACTCGGTCCGCTTGCTGCGCTGCTGTCTGCTGTCGTCGTCGTCGTCGTCGGACTTGTCGATGCACACGAGTCCCCGCGACGGCGCCTTCACGACCTTGGCCTCGTCGCCAGTGGTGGTGTTGTGCGCGCTTGGGGCGCCAGCTTTGCTCTTGCTCGCTGTCGCGCTGGGCGTCGATGGCGCGCGAGGAGACGCTGCTTTTCTCGGAGCATGCGAGGCGCTGGCCGCGGCGGCGCGGGGCGAGCGCATCACGACAGTCTTGGTCACGACACTGTCGGAGCCGATGCTGTCGGTGTCGTGCCTCGCAGACACGAGCGGCACCGAGTCCTGCTCGAACCACGTGTTCTCCTCATCGAGGACCCCGGACTTGGCGCGCTTGGCGTCCTGGCCGCCGCCTGAGAAGACCCAGCTGCAGCACCCACTGCACGCGTTCCCCATGCTCTGGCTCGGCTCCTCTCGAGCCTCTCTCTCTCGCGCTTTCTCTCGTGTAGTTGGCTGGGACCTGCGGTCGCGGCGCCTTGCCAACCCGTCGTCTCAACCGCTGCCAGGCAGGCAGCGGCGCTTCCCTATCGGTCGCTAGAAGTCCTTCTCCTGCCCAGGAGGACACAGGATGACGCACTCGGTGTCGCGCAGCTCGTGGTAGTTGACCACGAGCTGGAGATTCGTCGGGTCGAGCATCTTGGCGGCCTCAAAGTCGGCCGCCGCGGCCGCCAAGTCCCCGCGTGCCTTGTGCGCAAAGCCCCGCCGGAAGCACGCGTGCGCGTTGTTCGGGTTGTGCGCCAGCACGAACGAAAAGTCCGCGACGGCCTCGTCGTAGTACCGCTCGAGCTGCAGCGCCTTCGCGCGCTCGTGCACGTACCGCAGCTGCGCCGCGAGCAGTGCCGCCCGCTCGGACGCGGACGACGCGGCGGAGAGCGCGCGCGAGTGCTCGAGCGCGGCCGTGAAGCTCTCGATCGCCGCCATGTGGCGGCTCTCGAGCGCGCACGAGAGGCCGATGTGGTAGAAGCTGTCGCGTCGACCACAGGGGAGGAACAGCGAGCGTGAGGAGCAGGAGAGACGACGCAGCTGTCGACTACGCTGCAGAGTGGGCGACAGCGACACGTACACGTCTGGGAGGGTCTCCGGCGCCGGCTTGTGCCTCAGCGCGCGACGCATGAACTTGCGGCTCTCGCTCGTCTCGCCCTCGTGGTAGTAGCA
The DNA here is from genome assembly GCA_008271595.1 of [Pythium] brassicae (nom. inval.). NCBI lineage: Eukaryota > Oomycota > Peronosporomycetes > Pythiales > Pythiaceae > Globisporangium > [Pythium] brassicae (nom. inval.). Next base: position 27,281 of record SMMQ01003521.1, on the reverse strand, counting down.
GAGGCCGATGAAGTAGAGCAGTCTGCACACACACACCATCCATCTACACGTGAGGAGGGCACACAATCTGCTGGACGACCCCATCCCATCCCTCACTCCGCCATGGACGCACTTTGTATCGCGCGGGTTCGCCTTCGCGGCTGCGAGGAGGTCTGGGACCGCGTTGGCGTAGCGCGCGCTCTCCATGAAGCAGAGTCCGCGGTGGAAGCGGAAGATGTCGTTGCCGGGAGAGTCTGCGAGGCAAACCTATAGGAACGACACAAGACGACAGGCGTGTCAGTCGCGTCAAGATTCAGACTCGGAGCACAGCACCGTGTATGTGGGGGCTCAGCAGGCGAGTGTGCGCTACGCACGTTGAGGTCGTCCAGAGCGCGCTCGTACTCGCCCAGCCCACGGAATGCCATCCCGCGCGCGTTGTAGACGCTGAGTCGCACGTCCGGGGCGAGCGCGAGCCGCAGCGCCGCGTTGGCGTCCTCGACGGCTTCGTCGAACCGCTCGAGTCGGAGCAGACTCTCGGCGCGGAGGTACAAGTTCGTGGCGTTCGGGCGCGCGTCCTGGAGCGCGACAGCGCGCGACAAGTCGTCGATCGCGAGCGCGTGCAGCTGCAGGTCCTGCAGCAGCAGCGCGCGCGCCTCGAAGAAGAGCGGCTCGTCCGGCACCGCGTCGATCGCGTCCGAGAGCAGCGTCAGCGCCGCCTCCGGCTCGCCGAGCATGTGCCACGCGAGCGCGGCGTGGTAGTGCGCCACGACGTGTGCGCGGTCAGAGCGGCCGATCTCGCGGAAGCGCTCGCCGGCGTCGCGGTGTTGCTGGCGGAGCTGCGCGATCATCGCCATGCCGAGCTGGTACTGTGCGCACGCGGGGCTGAGCGACCACGCCATCTCGATGTCCGCGAAGGCGGCCTCGAGCTGCTCCTCGGCCGTGAGGAAGCCCAGCGCGCTTGAGCTCAGCCCGCCGTTCGCCTCGGCCGCGATATCAAGTGACGACTTGGCAACAGTGTTGAATCCTGTCGGCCCCGATGTCGACGCAACGGGGCCCGCCGACAGCGACGCAACGCCTGGAGTCGAGGGAGCTGTGCTTGCTACGGTATGAGAGGCGTTCGCGTCGAGCAGCTCGAGCGCGAGCCAGAGCCGCACGGAGCCGCGGTAGAAGTACGCCTGCGGGTCCTTGCCGTCGAGCTTGATGCAGCTGTTAAAGTCCGCGAGGCACTCGCGCGCAAAGTCCTCGCCCTTGCGGTAGTAGCAGAGCCCGCGGTGGCTGAAGCACGCGGGGCTGCCACCCTTGCTTAGCTCGATCGCGTGCGAGTCGTGCTCGATCGCGCGGTCCCAGTCGCCGAGCTCGTAGAACGCCTGCGCGAGCGCGCTGAAGCCCGCCGGGTTCCGCGCGTCGACCCGCACGGCGCTCTCGAGGTCGTCGATGCACTTGGGCAGGTTCCCGAGCCGCCGGAAGCACACGCCGCGGGTCTGCAGCGCCCGGTACTCGATGCGCAGGCCGATCGAGCCGCCGCTACCGAAGCCGCCGCCGTCCTCGAGCGCGCGCGTGAAGTCGACGACGGCTTCGCGAAAGTAGCCGGCTTCGAAGAGCACGAGCGCGCGGCTGAAGTAGTGGTGGCCCTTGCGCACGTCCATCTCGACCGCCGCCGTGAGGTCCTCGAGCGCGGCGGCCGGTTGCCCGAGCTTGCGGTAGCACGCGCCGCGGTTCGCAAAGTACACGGGGCTCCGGTCGTCGAGCGCAATCGCGGCGCTGTAGTCGCGCGCCGCCGGCTCGAACTCGCCGATCGCGCGGAGCGCGTTCCCGCGCGCGAGGAAGAAGCGCGGCTGCGAGCTGCGCACCGCGATCGCGAGGCTCAGGAGCTCGATCGCGCGGCAGTAGTCGTCGTACGTCGCGGCGCCGTGCGCGATCTCGACGCCCTTCTGGTACAGATCCACCGCGTGCTGGAGGTCCTGTCCTTTTGTCTCCACTGGCTGCTGGGTCGGAGTGCTCGACGACGCAGTCGTTGCCATGGCTGACAGTGTCGTTCTCGAGCTTGTCACGTGTGTGTGTGTGTGTGTGTGTTACACTGACACGAATAGGAGACCACCACGTTGTAACTTTGTCCGCTGCAGACTGGAACGACAATGGCGACGCCGCTGCCGCTCGAGGGCGACGGACTCGTCGAGAACCTCTTCTACTTCCTCTGGTGCAAGGATGACTTCGGCGCCGGCCCGCGCATCTTCGTGCCGCACACCGTGCTCTTCCGCTTCGCGCAGCCGGCGGCGTGGTACTTTACGAGCCTGCGCTCGAACAAGGTCAAGCGCAAGGCGAAGGTGAACCTCACGAACGCCCAGATCGAGCACGAGTTCACCAAGAAGCGCGCGCCGACCGACATCGTGGCGTGCTACCTCTACTTCGCCGACCGTGACGGCCCGGGCTCGGCCGCCGCCGAGCGCAGCGCGACGGTCATCGAGTACTTTGACGCCGACGCGTTGCGCGACTTCCTCTACCGGCGAGACAAGGCCGCGGGCGGCATGCTGCAGAAGTTCGTGCTGCCGAAAGGCACAAGCAACGCCACGGTGCGCGCGATCTGGTCCCCGAAGATCTGCCTCCTCGAGCGCCGCGTGAACCTGCGCAACGTGCACGACAAGCGCGCCAGCGTCTACGAGCGCGGCGTGACGTTCGACGGCGCGGACGTGCACTCGCGGCCGGAGCCCGTGCGCGGCGCGATGCTGCCGGGCGAGGTGCAGCTGCTGTGCGAGCAGGTCGTCGACCACGTGACGCAGGTGTCGTACCACAAGCACCGGATCGCGCGCATGGTGCTGCACCTCAAGACGGACGCGGACGACCGGCTCTGGCTGCTCTGGTGCTCCTCGCTGCGGCTGCTCAACCTGAACGCGGACGAGAGTGGCGGCGCGATCCGGCCGCTCGACATCGTCAACGACGCGCAGGTGCCCGGGTTCGCGCGCCTGCCGTTCGGCCAGAGCAGCACCGCGCGCGTCGCAGGAGTAGGACACCAACCAGCAGCACCAGCAAGAGGAGACCGGGATCAGGACGACAAGCGAATGGGGTTTGCGCGCTGCATGAGCTGTGGGCAGCTCAAGGAGCACAAGAAGCTCCTCGCTACAAACTACAAAGCGGTGCTCGACCACTTCCAGCGCTTCATGCGCTTCTTGCGCCAGCAGGTGAACGAGAGTGAGCACGCCGCGATCGAGTGGCCCCCGGACGAGCGCTTCGTGCAGGCGGCCGGAGGCGTGGGCTTTGGGATTCTCCAGTGCTTTGACAAGGACGCGTTCAGCGGCGGCGGCGGCGGCGGCAGCAGCTCCGTGGCGAAGGAGGCGGGCAGAGGCGGCCCCGGCTCCAGCTCGCTCACGAGGAAGGAGCTGGTGATCCCGCCCGTCATTCAGTACTTGCACCCGAGCTTCTCGGTCGACGACTTTGAGCGCCACCGCCACGACCCGCTCTTCCTCCACAAGCCGGTCGCTGTGTGCGAGAGCTGCTGCCTCGTGTACTCGGACTACACGACGTCGTCGCTCGAGGTCAACTCGATCCGACAGGCCGCGCCGGCGATCTTGCGGCCGCACCTCGAGCTCTCGGACGCCAAGAAGCGGCTCGACCCGCTCGATCCGCTGGCAGCAGCGCTTGCCGCCAGCCACGGGAAGCGCAGCCCGCCGGGTTCTGTCGCTCGCTCGCGCAAGAAGCCGCCAGCGTCGGCCTGGAAACCCGTCCCGGACGCGAAGAAGATGCCGCGCGCGAGGGGGTCGCAGAGCGCGCTGAGCAGCCTGCCGGCCGCGCCGCAGCTCCCGCAGCGCATCGACAACTTCAGCGAACTCCAGTCCGCGTGCTTTGCCGACCTACCCGGCTCCGGCGACTCCGCGCTCGGCTCTAGCCAGAGCGCGAGCGCGCTGCTGCAGCAGCGAGAGGAGTCGTTCTTCCGCGAGCTGCACCAGCAGAAGGACCTCGAACGCGGCCACCCGCTGCATCACATGCTCGAAAGCGCGACGCGGCTGGCTGCGAGCAAGCGGCAGCAGCACCAGAAAGCGGCGCTGCGCCTTTCGAGCACGAATACTGCGAACGCTGTCAGCGGCGCTGAGGGCTTTGGACGAAGTCGGAGCGTCGGGATGCTGCCGGAGCTGCTGGAGCAGCAGCTTGCAGGTAGGAAAGCGCCGTCCAAGAGTCCGTACAGTGTCGTGCTCCGGCTGCGGGAGTCTGTGTCCGAGACGGACGACGGTGGAGACGGAGCAGGCGACCGCCAGTCGAACGAAAGCAGCCCCACGAAGCGAGCAAAGCAGCTGAAGAAGAAGAAGAAGACGGGGAAGCGCACTGGGGCCAAGAAAGTGCGCGCAGGCGTCAAGAAGGATGACAAGGACGACGTGGGTGGCGACGACAATGAGCAGCAGCCGAACATCGGCACGAACGCCGCCATTCGCTTCATCAGCTCCCGAGAGAAGAAGGCGTCCGAGGAGCACCAAGCCTTTCTTTTCAAGGCGCTCTCGCAGGCCGAGGCGCAGGTGAGTGGTGCACTGGGAGCAATTGGAATGGCACGTGTCATCGCTATGAGACTGATCCTAGCGCTGCTTGCATTGTGTGCAGTTGGACCACGTCGAGTCTCTCGCGTCGCTGCTGCCGGAGCTGACAGACAATGGACAACCTGTCACCGTCGGGAGTGAAGCCCGAAGCGACGGAGACGGCGACGACAGCGAAGAAGACGACTTTCACGAGGATACAGACACCGATGGCGAGCGCGAGCGCGGTAGCGAGGAGTTTGGACAAGCTGAAGAGCGTGACGAAACCTGTGAGGATGACGTGGAAGCTCTCTTCCTCGAACCGCAAGCAGACGACAGAGCAGATCAGGACGCCAACGCCGACAGAGCGAAGGCCTGCGATGGAAGCGACAGCGAGCAAACCGAGGACGTTGATCGAGACCAGCGGCCTGACGAGATGCCCGTCGCAGAAACTGATGGTGGAGATGAAGGCGACATCAGCGACATTGCTATGGACCAGAGCGAAGATCCGTGTGATCGGGACTCGGGCGAGCACCACGTCGAAGAGCGAAGCGCAGCGTGCGAAAGTGGTCGCGTCGGCGTGTTTGAGAGTGAACAGGAGCCGACGCAAGCGGACTGCGACATGGACAACGCAGAGCCCACTGAACGACACGCGACCGAGTTCCAGGACGACGAAGGCGCCGCTGTCGCAGTCGCTGTTGACCACAACGAAACAGAGCAAGAGGCGACTCGTGCGGTCCCGCAAGACATCGACCCGAGTGCAGACTTCAAACGGTTCCTCGACGACCTCGGGGCCCTGTCGAGCGACACTTCGCACGACGACGGACTCGGAGGCGACAGCGAGCAGACTCCGGGAGGAGATTTCGAGCTCGGTGAGGGTACCGACCCCGAAGCAGACGCAGAGCAGCAGCTCACACGCGACCTTGAGGCCGTCGTTGGCGATGCGCAAGGGCACGAGGCCAGCGGCGACACGCAATGAGGATACAGAGTGTACTTGTCGGCTCCGTTCGGTGGCCACGTGCAGCGCGAGCCGCGTCAGTTGACGCTGTGCATCTTGCTGAACCGCGCGCGGGCCTCAACGTACTCGGAGTACGCGTCGCGCTTGCGGTGGAACGCCGTGTTCTTCGTCAGGTTCATCTCGTCCATGTCGTTGTCGTGCACGAACGCGTCGGCCTGCGTCGTCCGCGTCGGCGCCACGTCGCCCGGGAGGCCCTGGAGCACGCCGTCCATGTGGCTCCGCTTCGCAGGCGGCACGCGCACCCTTGGGGCCACCACGAGCGCAGCCGCCGAGTGTTGGTAGCTACTAACACTGCTACCGGCGTCCGCGCCAGCGGCCCCCATCTTGCTCGTGCCGCCAGCTTCCGTCAACCGGTTCGGTCGCATGGGCTGGATCGGGTGCTGCGCGGCTCTCGCAGCGACCGCGAACGCCCCCTTCGCTTCTCTCGGCTCGGTGAGCACGAACGTCTGCGGCAGCGTCTTGGCGAACGCGCCTTCGAGCTTCGCGGCCGCTTCGTGGGTTCTCTTGGCCGTTTGCCTGCACGCAGTCATCCATACACACATACCTACCTGAGATCACCTCTCATACCCTTCGCTCGCTCGTTCGCTCGCTCGCTCGCTCGAGAGAGAGAGCGAGATAGCGAGAGACGCACCAGTCGCTCGTGTGGCCGTGGGTGAGCGGGTTGCTCAGGCAAATCGTCTCCGCGAGCGACGCAAGCTCCCGGTCGAGCGCGTCGCCGCTCGCTGCCGCCTTTACGGTAACCGGCATCCTGTACGAGAGACCTCGTTCCTGTGCTGCTGGTGGCCTCAATGCTGAAGACTGTGGAGCTAAAAGCAGTCGGAAGGGAGAACTTGTAACCTCCTCAGGGTGAGTGAGGAACTGCACCACGCAGAAGCACCTCCAAGTCGTCAGTTCTGTGCGAAAAGCACTCTTGGGTTGCGTAGAGTTCATTTCGCTCAGAACCATAACAAACAGGACGTCGGTGACTGGTCTCTCTCTAACGAGAGAGACAGAGAGTGGCGACCTGCTCGACGGCGCGCGGCTCGCCCTCCCTACTTGTGCGGCATGCCCTGGATGTAGCTCAGCAGCCGCCGCTCCGAGATGCTCCCGTCCAGGCCGGGGATCCCGCCGCCGGCTTCGCTCGAGACGAACTTGAAGATCGGTTCGTCGCACTCAAAGCCCCCGAGGTTGTACGGCGCCTCGGTCGGCGTGTAAATCACGCCGTCCACCTCGTGGGTCACGCTCTGGACGAACTTCTGCAGCAAATACTCGGTCTTGACGAGCCGGAAGTGGTCCTTCATGCGTACGCGGAATGGCTCCTTCGCGTAGTCGAACGACGGGTCCTGCACCCACCAAGCAACGCGCGCGCGTCAGCAGCCGAGCCACTCACACAGCCATCACCGGCGAGCAAGCGAGCGAGCACCGTCACGCACGTTCTTCCGCGCCAGGATCACCTCGTTCTGGAGGCACTGCAAGCGCTTCTCCAACTTCTTTTGCCAGATCGGCGTGCCGTCCATGAACAGAATGTCGAACGCTAGGTACCGCGCGACCTTCGTGCCATGGTCCTCGTCCTCCACGAGCAGCCCGTCGATCAGCGTGTTCACTTGGCCCTCGGCCGGCGCGCGCTTGCGCGGGAACTTCATGTCCACTTTCGTGAATGTCATGTCGCGGGACACCACGAACGTGCCGAACTTGGACACGTAGATCAGGCACCGACGGCTGTCGTAGGCACCGCAACACAGCAGCACAACACACACACACCAAAGACGTAAGTAGTGAACGCAACAGTGACCAAACGCTTGTGGTCGTGCACTGGTCCGCACCCTCTTGCTCGCCACGTGACCAGGTAGGTCTTCGTCAAGCACCCCTTCTGGCTGAACGCTTGGTCCGCCACGTGCGTCGCGGTCAGCGGGATCGTCTGCAGAGCCACCAAATCGTTTTACAACACTGAGGACCTCTCACAGAATGACAGACAGCATCCTCCCTTCCTAAGTTGAACACTCGACGCGTACCTCGCAGCCCGGGAAGCCATCCAGTCCAGTCAGCGCTTCGAGCGCTTTCGCGACGTTCGCGTGCTCCTCGGACGACGCATCCACAACGTCGCCGAACGACAGCGGCGCCACTTCGTCCACCCACGAGCGGATCTTTCGGCGCTTTGACGGCCGCGCGTTCGCGTCCGCGCGGTCTGGCGGGATGTACAGCGGTGCCTTGTACACTGGCGGCGGTGGCGTGTACGTCGGCTTCCCGTTTCCCACGGGCGTCGCAGCCTGCGGTCGGCTGCTCGTGGCGCCGATGACAGAGTTCGCCTTCCGCACGAACGGGCTGGCGCGATCGCTCTCACTCAGCGCCTCGGGCCCGATCGACTCCGCCCGATTCTTTTTGCCCACGTCCCACTTCGGAGCTGCGGGGCACGACACGCGCGTCGACGGCGTTGGGAGCGTGCTAAAGTACTTGCGGTACAGTCTCTGATAGGCAGCGAGAGACAGACACACAACGTCAGCACCGCGAGCGCGTGACGACAGAAAGTCATTCGATAGGATGTCGCACCTCCAAGTAGTGCTGCGAGTACACGCCTGGCGGCGCCGCCGCTGCGTATTCGCTCAACGCCGCGTCCAAACCCAGTCCGCAGTGCTCGACAAGGTAGCTGGAGCAACAACATTGGGTACTCGCACTTAGTGCGTGCACCACTGTACAACACCGTACCTTTCCTCCCTCTACAAGCGCATCCACTCCCAAAACGAACCTAACAATCAGAAAGCCCACGAGGGTGTAGCCGCTCGCGCCGTACACAGCGATGTCCATGTCGCCGTTGTCGCCTGCCTTGTGCTTCTCGACAGCGACGAAGAACGCGGCAACCATTGCGTCGTCGTGCGTCTGGCGCTCAGATTCCGCAATGTCTGGTGGGTGTGTGCACACGAATCACAAGCGCCAGCAGCAACCAAACGTTAGTACTCGCAGCCCCACGCACCAACGTGCGTACGCCGGCAATGTGTGCTGCTGCAGTACGCACCGTCTGGCACCGCGACCTTCAGCTTTACGAACTCGACGTCCCAGTCGTCCCACTCCCTGTCGACGCGCACCGCGTCAGCGCCAGTCGCTCCCTTGTGCGCTCAACCGCACATCACAGCCAGCAAGCGAACAAACGTACTTTGGGTCGTAGAGGAACGCGTCGCCCCCGGTGGCGTCGATCACTGTGCCGAGGCTCACGACCGTGCCCGAGCGCGAGTCCGTGATCAGCTTCTCCATGAGTGTCGACGGCGTCAGCACCTTTTGCTGCGCAAAGTGGATCTCGTACCTGCCGGCAGTACCGAACGCAGCGTCAGTTCAGTTCGCACGCGTCCGCCACGCTCGCGTCGCACCCACCCACGCGGGACCACGTACAGCGTCGAGAGCGGACTGCGCATCGGCAGGATGCGCGCGCGCGCCACGAGCTTGGCGTGCGGCGGCGTCGTCTCGAACGCGCGCCACTGCTCCGGGCTCCAGTGGAGCAGCTTGCGCTCGCTGCGCTGGCTCTTGGCGCGCGGGCCGCCGCCGCCGCCGCTGCGCTTCAGTAGTTGCGCAACCGGTGTCTGTGTTGCGAGTTTGAGCTTCGCAGCGATGGCAGCGCGCGCCTCCTTGTCGTCGGTCGTGACGACCACCACGGGGGCGGCGTCGCTGGTGCGGCTACTAGCATCCGCGCCGGCCATGGAGCGGAGGAGAAAGACGCCGAGTGGTGCGAGTGAGAGGGAGGGGGAGAGATCCGCTAGTAGAAGAAGAGGGAGAACGTCGAGTCCCTCAGAGCCGACGCGACGCGGAAGGATAGGAGAGCAGGCGGGCGGGCGGCTTCGGTCGCTTGGTGGGCAGCGCGAGTCGGTACGGTCGGTATCTGCGCCAGGTCGGAAGGAACAAACAACGCGCGGTTGTTCGGCTCCTCTGCTATTGACTTGTGTTTTGTATTCTCGGACCCCTCTCTATTTTTTCAAAAACGAAAGTGGAAATCCCACCGCGCACTTGAGTTCAGTATGAGCAGTCGCCCATCCACAATTGTACCAGTGTTAGTGGCGCTGTTGATGGTACCAGTGACATCGGTACAGTCGCGCACTTGTGTGTGTCGCTTCAGGTGTCAGCGACGACGTATGGCAGCCGCGTCTGTACGCATCGGCCTCGGCGCCGCCGCGCATGGCTGCGAGGACCCGACTGCGGGCCCGCAGGCCGCACGTTCAAAGCGCCTCGAGCGTCAGAGCGTACCACACTACGCGTCTCTGTTGCCAGCTGCACTGAGTACCAGCAACACGAGCGCGAGTTCAACGTTGAGAGCTGAAGCACCTGCTGTTGCTGATCCACCCCCACTTCTGCCGACGCTCGGACAATTCCAGTGCGCGCCGACAGCTGAATGTCACGTACGCGTCGCGCAACTACAGGACGAGAAAGCGTTTCTTGCAAAGTATGTCGAGCGGCTGCTCAACCAGCTGCGCGCGCTGCTGCACAAGCACGGGGAGCTCGAGCAGCTCAAGGCGCTGACGGACCCGCAAGGGCTTGCAGAGAGCGGAAGCGATAACGAGTACGAAGAAAGCGACGGAGACAGAGCGCGAGCGACGCGCCTTGCGCCGTGGCTCACGTCGCAAGAGTACACGAACCCGCTCTTGCAAGCCTACGACGTGAAGATCTACGAGTTGGTGCGTTGTGTAGTGCGTGAACAGTGGCGTACACGAGAGAGTGTGTGGAGGATGCAATGTCGCTGACGGTTGCTGGACATGCAGGAGCGAACGCTGGACGAGAACAAGAAGGCGATGGACCGCATCGTGGCGCGCGCGGAGGCCCTTGCGAGGGAGAACACGTCGCTGAGACAGTGCGTCTTGTGGGGCGAGGGGGTTTGCCTGGACTGGATCCGTGCCGCTCGCGCGAGGTTGTGACTAGCCCACTTGGCGTGTGCCATAGAGAAATGGAAGCGGAGAGCGAGAAAGCGATGCTGCGAGCGCAACACGATCCGAAGGACCTCTCGCTCGACGCCTTCTCGACTGTGCACGACAGCGGCGAGTACTTTGGCGAGATCAACGAGCGCATCGACGTGC
>SMMQ01003521.1:0-16729 GCA_008271595.1 [Pythium] brassicae (nom. inval.) | reverse complement strand
TCCCCCCCCCCCCCCCCCCCGCAGGAGAACAACATGCTCATGGAGCAGGTGTCACTGCAAGACGACGAGCTCAGTTCGATGCGGAAGGAGCTACACGATCGCGACCAGCAGCTCCAGATCATGGGGCAGAACTTTAACCAGGCGACGCTCGCGCTTCAGGAGCTGCGGGACTCTTGCGAGGCGATGCGCGACGAGAAGATGCGGTGCGAGGCGCAGCTGCAGCAGTACGCGGCGCGGATCGCCCAGGTCGAGAGCCAGCGAGAGCTCTTGGGCCGGCAGGTCGAGCTCGTCCAGGCTGAAAAGCGGAGCCTCGACGACCAAGCGCTCGAGTACGAGGCGCTGCTGGCCGCGGTCAAGAAGAACGCCGAGCGGAAGGACGAGGCGTTCGCGACCCGGTACCAGAACGTCTGCGCGCGACTGCGGGAGCTCAACAGCGCTGTCGAGCACCGCGAGAAGGCCGTCGACGAGCTGGAGGAGAAGAACCGCGCGCTGCACAGCGAGCTGGAGGCCGCGCGGCAAGACTGCGAGGGCATGCTCAGCGTCCTCAGCGGCATGGAGAAGCAGCTCACGCAGTACTGCAATCGCGAAGACTCGGTCGCCGAGGTGCGATGGGCGACTGGCTGGCTGAGGGGGCAGGCACTTGGTGAGCTTACAAGGCGAGTGCCGACTGCAGCTCGAGTCGGACTGCAAGGCGAGTGTCGAAGAAGTGGTTCTCGAGAAAGAGCAGGTGGGCTTGCGTGACGCCGTGCCGCCACACTCGATGGACTGACTGACCGTCACTCTCTCTCTCTCTCTCTCACTCTTACTGTGCGGCAGCTTGTCGCGCAAGAAGCGCAGAGTCGGCGGGAAATTGCTCGACTGCACGAGAAGACGAAGCAGCAGACTGCCGAACATCTCAAAGCACAGGAGGAGCTCTCGAGCTCAATGAAGCGGCGGCACGAGGCCGAGCTGCAGACGAGAGAGGGCGAAGTCCGCGTTCTGAGCGCGGAGGTGGCGCAGCTGCGCGTCAAGCTGGTGCGTAGCCTCTTCGAATCGTGCGAGAGTATCGTGTCGTGTGCGTGAAGTCAAGGCACTAAGCGTGAGCGCGCTGTCGTATCTGTGTGAGGTCAGGACGCGGTCACGCGTAGCCAGAAGGAAGCCGAGAAGAAGCTGTCGGACGCGCTTCGACAGTCCGCCGAGGTTTCCGCTGCGTTTGAGGTGCGTCGTTGTCGCTGTGTTGCCTTCACGTGTACCGGAAGGGCGATTACCAATTGCGGCAGGCACCTTCGCTGTTGAGCAGAAGAAGCTGCGGCAACTTGGCGAGCGCGCCGCGGCTGCCGAGGAGGCGAACGACGCGGTACGGAGTGATGGTCATGACCCGCAGTCGCGAGTGATGGTCGTAACCCACACCTGCGAGTTTGTTTCCTTTTTGCTTCAACGTGCGCGCATTCACTCTCAAATTGCGGACTTTGAACGCGCAGTCAAGCCGACTTGAAGCAGAGTTCGCCCAGAAGCTGCGCACCAAAGAAAATGAGCTCGCGAAGCTCCGCAGCGAGTACCGCGAGCGGACGCAGGAGCTGAATGTGCGTCTGTGCGTCTGTGCGTCCGTGGTTTTGGCTGCTGGCGACTGCTGCTGACAGGCGCCTGCTGCGTGGAGCGCAGGAGAAGTTGGCGTCCCTCGAACGCGAGGTGGAGCTCCGCCGCTCGGACGCCCGCGAGCTCAAGGACGAGAGCGAGGAGAAAAGCCAAAAGATCCACCTGCTCAACGAGCAGCTCCAAAAGGTGAAGGCGGACTGCGCAGGCCGCTTCGCGCGCGAGCTTGAGGCGGTCCACGCGCAGAACCGCGAGCTGAGCACGCGCGCTGCCGACGCAGAGTACAAGTTGGGCCAGGCGAGGAAAGACGCCGCTCTCGTCGCGGAGACTGCGCGCGACGAACGCGAGCGCGCTGAAGTGCGGCTCGTGGCCGAAGTCGAGAGCCTGAAAGCGCGGCTGAGCGCGCTCAAAGACGAGCGGAGCCGGGCCGAGAAGTTGCGGCAGAGCGCTGAATCGCAGTGCGCGGTCTACGCACTGCAGACCCAGCAACTGGCACGCGAGCTCGCGGACGCGCGAGAGCTCGCGGCAGAGCGCGAACACGCGTGCGAGGACGCCGACCGGAAGGTGTCGGAGCTCAGCGCGCAAGTGACGATCGCACTGTCCAAACAACAACAGTTCTACCGCCAGGAGCGGGAGATGCGGACGTCGCTCGAGCGCTTGACGATCGACAAGACGCGGATGGAGCGGGAGGTTCTGGTACGCGTGCGGCGCATCACCCTGTGCGATGCGATGTGCAGTTGGCTCACACCAACCGCCCCACTGATGGCTGCAGATGTCGCGGCGGAAGTTAGACGAGTACCGCGGCGGCGGCTACGCCTCGCTTTCACAGAGTCAGCATCGGCCTTTCGATGTGAACGAGCGGCGGTCGGCGGCGTCCGAGCTGCACAGCCGGCACGCGGCGTTCGATGCTGTTGAGAAGCCGAGCGTCCAAAGCGATGTGCTCTACCAAGTCCCATCGTGATTGGCAACACGAGAGAGAAAGAGACTTCGAGAGGTTGTTCACAGCGTTGACAGTTCCGTCACCTTGTTTTCGCGTCGTAGGTTCGCGTTCCGCGCTGCTTACTTGGAGAAGCAGAGGCTCGAGTTCGTTCCGCCGAACCCGAAGGAGTTTGTGAGCACCGCGCGCAGCTCCTTCTCCTGCGGCTGCTTCGCGACATAGTTGAGCGTAAACTCCTCCGTCGTTTCGTTGAGGTTGAGCGTCGGTGGCATCACGTTCTGAGCGCGGGCACCATTCAAGCAAGCGCGCACAATCGGGTGAGGCCAGGCGTGAAAGACTCCAGAAGCAGACTCAAGCAGGCAGCGCACGCACGTGATGGAGCGCCTTGATCGCGAAGATCGCCTCGACTGCGCCAGCGGCGCCGAGTAGGTGGCCGATCGCTCCCTTCGTCGACGAGACTCCGAGGTGCTGGGCGTGGGTGCCGAAGAGCGCCTTCACCGCTGCGTTCTCGGCCCGGTCGCCGAGTGGAGTCGACGTGGCGTGTGCGTTGATGTATCCGATGTCGGAGAGCGCGAGCCCCGACTGCGCAACTGCCGCCTCCATCGCGCTGCAATGGGCAACCGACCGCACAGAGTCTCTCTCGCGTCAGGGGACGCATGTCGCTCCGCTACCGCAGCTTCTGCAGGCGAACGCACCGGCGAGCGCCATCTCCGTTATCCGTCGGCGCGGTCATGTGGTAGCTGTCGCCGCTGAGCCCGTAGCCGCGAACCTCGGCGTAGATCCGCGCGCCGCGTCGCTTTGCGTGCTCGTACTCCTCGAGCACGACTACACCGGCGCCTTCGCCCATCACGAAGCCGTCTCGCTGCGCGTCGAACGGGCGGGAGGCTTCGGTCGGGCGGTCGTTGAACTGCGCAGCTCGAAGCACAACGTGGATCACGTGAGCGGTGATAGGCCACTTCCTATAGAGCTCAGATGACTGGGACTTCACGGCCTCCGCTCACCTTGGTCGCCAGGGCTTGCGAGCGCAAGAACCCGCAGGTCGTGATCTCGTTGATCGTTGACTCGGTCCCGCCAGCGACCATGACGTCGGCGTCGCCGTGGCGGATGAAGCGGAACGCGTCCCCGATGCTGTGGCTTCCAGTCGCGCACGCGGTCACGCACGAGTGGTTCGGGCCCTGCGAGGAAGAGAGCACCGGAGAGAGCTGTCAGCCTCTGACGACGCTAATCCAACGCACAGCATCCCCTTTCAGGACTCCTCCACACGCGCCTTCAGTCCGTGCTCGATGCTGACGTGGCCAGCCGCCAGGTTGATCAGGACGCGCGGGATGAAGAAAGGAGACACGCGACGGTATTTCTGTGCAAAGGGCACGCGATCGTCACCATTTGGTCAGCACGTCAGCGAGAAGCAGGGCTCCCGGCCACCAGCAGCGAGATCAGGCAGCTCAACGAGCGTCGGTTCGCGCCCGCACCTTCTCGGCAACGAGCTGCCCGACGTCAGCGATGTCTTGGACGTTGCCGATTGCCGCACCAATCGCGACACCCTGGCGAGCAGTCCCCCGCCCACCACACGCAGCGTGTTAGCGAGTCTTAACTGCGTATCATAAGCATTGATTTTGATACGCAGCTGAGACGCACCGCACGCTCGCGCTCTGCGTCCGACGTCGGCGACCAGCCCGAGTCCTGGATCGCTTCTCTCGCTGCGCGTCCGAAGCCAGCAGTCGTTCCCACGCATGAGACTCCCACGACGCTCTCTCTCTCGCACTTACTCAAGTCATGCGACACCCAGAAAGCGCACCTGCAGCGAGCGCGAACGCGATGAAGTCGACGTCCTGACTGCGCAGACTCTTGGGGTTCGCCCAGTCCTTCACGCGGAACGCGTGCTCGCCGTCGCCGCGCGGCACTTGCCCAGCGATCGAGCACCCGAGCCCGGCCGTGTCGAATTTCTCGATCGTCTGCGCATGCGAAGGACGACCAATGCGCGTGAGAATATGCCCATGCGCAGTTGCGCATTGACAAAGCCCGCACCGTGATGGCACTTTGCGAGTTCAGCAACGCCTCCCACGAGTGCTGCAGCCCCACGCCGTATGGTGTCACGGCACCGAGTCCCGTGACAACCACGCGGCGAGTTGGCGCGGGCGGCGGTGGCGCGAACGCCAGCTGCGCGAGCGCGCGGGCTCCGCTGGCCGCCAGCCTCCTGGTGCTTGTCGCTCGACGAGCAGCAAGCATCTTGGAGTGTGATGATTGATGACTTCGAGCAACCACAACTTCGTCCTTTCGTACCGTTCCCTATTCAAAAAGTACGAATCGCAATTTTTTGTGCGCATCTTTATTTCTTCACTATCGATAACATGCTGCGGAAGCTGCTCGCAGGCGCGCGCCGCAGCAGCGCCGAGCGCGCGCGCGAAGCCAATGCAGTGCGTGCGCTTTGGAAAGCTGTTGCATCTGCATATGCGGGGCCTGACAATGCCCATGTATCCGTGGCAGGAGCTGAACGAGGTGCTCACGCGCATGCGCCAGCTTGGCCAGAGGGCGACGCTCGAGCAGGTTGCGCGTGCAGGCTTGGACGCCCTTGTGAATGCATTTGCTCTTAGACGCTGACCTGTGAACTCGCCATTGGCTCGTGGCGGGGGCAGTTTGAGGCGTCGCCGCTCGTCGCGCGGCTGCAGTCCGGCGTCCAATTCTGCCAGCTCGCCAACATGATTTACCAGAACGCCGAGGAGAACCTGACCGAGGTGCAGAAGGCGCTGTTTTTGTGGCGCAAAGCAATGGACAAGGTGCGGCGCGCGGTGCCTGCTTACCTCGCGTTCGCGCGTGGGTCTCTCTGGCTGATGTGGCGCTTGTGCGTGCGGGAGCCAGGGAAGCGAGCCGGCCAAGTTCAGCTACGCAATGTGCTTGAAGAAAGGCATCGGTGCGTCGCTGCCTGCTGGTTCGAAGCGTGACAGGGCGAAAGGGAAGGCTGTCTTTGCTGAATCTGCTACGCATCAGGCTTCCCAACTCAGGACCTGACTGGCGCCGCCAAGTTCTTCCAGGAGGTACAGAGCAGCAGCAATCACCTGGCGGTCGGACGGTCTCCCATCCTGAACTCCCAGCTTACAGATCTGTCGCTTCCGTGGGCTATCTGGTTATTGCTGGCTGCAGCTCTCAGAGACTGGGCACGGCTGGGGCTCGTTCGCGTACGCGGACGCGCTCAGCAAGGGCGAGGGCACGCGGAAGAACGAGAAGAAGGCGTTCGAGCTCTTCAAGCGCTGCGCCGAAGCCAACATCCCGCCCGCGTACATGAACGTCGCCAACATGTACACGTCGGGCACTGGCGTCGCCAAGGTGGGTGTGATGCCTTACTGAGAGCAGCTCGTCCCATAGTGTGCTGCCTGCTGATCACTTGTTGCACGAATGCCCCCAAACGCCTTTGCTCACCAGGACGAACGCGAGGCGCTCAAGTGGCTCCACAAGGCCGCAGACGTTGGCGATCCGACAGCCAAGGCGCGCCTCGGCGAGATCTACTACCACGGCAAGGGCGTGCCGCCGAGCACCACGAAGGCCGTGGAGTACTACAAGGACGCGGCGGCGCGAGGCGTCCCGACAGCGCAGTTCAACCTCGGGTACCTCTACCTCACGGGCGACGGCGTACCGACCGACGTCTTGCTCGCCGAGGCGCTCTTCCGGAAGGCGGCCGACCAGGGCTTCGTCATGGCCATGGTCAACCTCGCGCAGATGTACCGCACCGGGTATGGCAACGTGCCGAAGGACGTGGCGCTCGCTACCAAGTGGCTCGAGCTCGCGGCACCGCACGACCTGAACGCCAAGGAGATCTTGCGTGTGATCCGAGACAACGAGGCGACGGCGAGTCACGCGGGAGTCGCAAGCAACTGAAGCCGATAGATAGAAACGCGGGTGCGTGCTGTTGAAGACTGTTGTCGTCCGCGGTTCCCATCTGTGGGGCTCACGCGTACTTGGCAGAGTGCGGGATGAAGCGCGAGTAGTAATCCGAGCCCACGTTGCAGTCGCTCGCGCCGCGACTGCGGACGCCAGCGCTCGCGCTCGGGGCCGCCCGGCGCGCCGGTCCCGACTCGGCAGCTGCGGCCCGCGACGGCGTGCTCTGCACGAGGATCTCGTGGTCCGACAGGTTCTGGAACAGCCAGCGCGTCTTGAGGATCTCAGGGATCGTGATGCGCGTCGCTGGCTCCTTGTCGAGCATGCGCTCGGCCAGGCGCCGGAGCGGCGTGGACACGCGCCGCCACTTGGGATTTGCGAAGCTCACGTCGCCCTGCATGTTCTTGACCATCACCTGGTACGGGTCCGAGCCTGGGAATGGCACGTCACCCACGATCATGTGGTACAGCACGACACCCGCGCCGTAGACGTCGGCTTCAGGGCCGTAGCGCCCGTCGAAGCGCTCGGGCGCCATGCACCCGTAGGTGCCCACCGCCTTCCGCTGGCGCAGCTTCGCGGCGTCCCCATCGGCGCCCTCCTCGTCCTCGTCGTCCTCCTCCTCGGTGGACTCGCCGCCGTAGCTCCGGGGCCGCAGCGTGCTGCCGCCAAAGTCCACGAGCTTGAGGTTTGTGAACGCGCGGGCCGAGTCCGAGTCGAAGAGGATGTTGGCGGTCTTGACGTCCAGGTGCAGGATCCCGTGCTGGTGCAGCGAGTAGAGTGCGCAGCAGAGCGACGAGACGACGCCCTTCGCGACCTTCTCGGGCAGCGCGCCGCCCGCGCGGATCCGGTCCGCGAGCGACCCGCCGCTATAGTACTTCATCACGATTGTCACGGACTGGTCCTCGCAGGTCTCGTACATGTACAGGTACCGCGCGAGGTAAGGCTGGAGCCCCTCGATCGCGAGCGCGCGCTCCGTGACCTCGATCTCGTCCCAGCTCTTGGCCTTGCTCATGCGCTTGAGCGCGTACTGGCGGCGGGGCGGGCAGCTGCCAGTCGGGCCCTCGACCGCGTCGCGCTCATAGCACCGGTAGATGACCGAGTTGTTGCTCTTGACGATGCTCTCGAAGCCCGCGAGGTTCTGCAGGAACGCGCCGAGCTCGATCCACATCTTGACGAGCTCGTACATGCGCCGGCGCTGCGCGCTCGACTCGAACGCGACGACCCACGTGTCGGTGCGGCGCACGCGCGAACTCGAGAGTACCATGCTCTTCTCGCCAGCGACCTGCACGACCGTGTCGCTCCCGAGCAGCATCACGCGCAGCGGGTTGTCGTCCAGTACGACGCCCGTCGCGACCTGCCGGTACACGGCGAGCGACGGCGTCTTGGAGCCGCGCAGCACGAGCCAGCGCGCCTTCGCAAGCCACACGGGCATCATGCGCTGCACCTGCACGCGCGCGGACACGACGAACTCGTTCGGCACGACACCGAACGGCCGCCTGCGCATGTCGACACCGCTGAAGCTACTGGGGCGGCGTCGGGCACCGCCCACGCCCGCGCTGAAAGACCGCAGCATGTTGCCAACCGCGCTGGTCGCAATCGGTGGTGTAGCCACAGTACTCGTCGCGCGACGCGCGCGACGCGAGCGGCGCATGCTGGCGGAGCGGTGTGGAGCGGAGCGGGCGGGTGTGCGACTGGCTAAGCTGAGCTGAGCTCCTGGCATGTCGGTGTGTCTGTGCGGCTTTTCATCTTCGAAATTAGAATTGAAGTAACGGGCGCTGGACTTCCCAAGCCGATCTTCGATGTGATTGGGATCACTTCTTGGAAGGAGTGGAGCTCTGGAGCTCTGCGCTTGCTGGCACTTTGTAGCAACTTGCTCTCGCCGTTTTCGTTCGCGTCGGCGTCACACTCGTGCCTGGAGCCCGAGCGTTGGACCAACAACGAAGTGTATCAGATGCGTGTGTGCGTGTGTGTTGGCTGTTTGTGTGTGTGCTCGTTCGGCCACCAACAGGACGCAGAGCAGGTCGGTATTGGCAGATACCGGTAGCAAGCAATGCGCCGAAGGAGGATAGTACGTGGGGCCAGATGCGGCACGGCACGGGAACCCGGAAGGGTTTCTAGCGCAGACTCGGCAGACCGTTTCCCGACTCGCTTGCTCCGTCAACAGCGCCTCAGTAGTACTGGAACGCGGGCACAGGCGGCACGATCGTCGTATCCCAGCGGCAAAAGTAGCCCTTCCAGAGTCTGTCGCGGGACACAAGAGCCGACACTGCGCGTGAGCACCACCGCAGACAACGAATCCTCATCCAACACCCAACACAAATCGACAGTACAAGCACACAGAAACTCAAGCGACGCACTTGATGTTCTTCGACAGCGTGCTTGGAGACAGCAGTGGCACGTTCGCGCTCGGCGCGAAGAGCTGGTTCATGAATAGCTCGCTGTTGCTGTTGATCTCGCTCCAGATCGAGCGCGCGCGATGCTTCGCAAAGATCTCCTTCCTGCCCACCGGCGCTCATTTGGACACTGTCAGTACCGAGCGGGTGAACACTCCCCCCCCCTCCCATCTCTCTCTCACACACACAGCAAGCCACGCACCGTTGCCGCTCGCTGTCGAACATGAACGTCCCGTACTTGCACGAGAAGACGTGGTCGGCGAGCGCGAGCAGGAGCTTCTCGTTGAACTCGCACTCGGACGGGAACTGCCGGATGAATTGCCACACGCAGTCGAGCCAGAGCAGGAAGACGGGCGAGCGCTGGTCGTTGCTCACGTCGCTGCGCGCGTGGCCGCACCGCGCGCCGAACTGGTGCCCGAAGCTGCACCAGTCCTTCTCGACGAGGCACTGGAAGCCGCGCAGCGTGCGGTAGAACGGGTCGAGCATCAGCTCCGCGAGCGCTACCATCTGCGACGTGCGGTCCCAGCCGTCGCTGCAGTGCGTGAGCACCGAGACGCCGTTATGGACCGCATGCGCGAGCTCGGCGGACGCCTTGAGTACGAGCCGCACGTGGCGCAGCCAGCCGGCGGCCTCGACCTTGTTATAGAAGCTTGACGAGTCCTCGTTCCCGCCCCGACGCGGTTCAAAGATGGCCGTGAGGCTCTGAAAACTCTGGCGGAGCGTGTGGATGTTGTCGATGTTCATGAACACGAGCTTCGCGCCGCGGTAGTTGCTCACGATCTCCGTGCCTTTGCCCATGGCCTTGTTCCCCACGGCCGCGAGCTGCCCGCGCGCGTCCATGATCACGTACCGCGCCGTGTAGGCGCGCGGGTCGGCGGTGTGGCTGCTGATGCTGCAGAGCAGGCGCACGAGCAGCTCGTCGTCCATGCTGCGCGCCGACTTAAGCCCCACGAGCGGCTGGCTCGAGCGGCTGATCGTCGCGCCGTTGCCGCGGTGGCGCCACGAGACGACCGGCAGGCGGTTGAGCGACCGGAACGCCGCGGCGGCCTTGATGCGCACGTCCGACATCGCCGACGGCACGACGAGGTGCTGCGGGTACGTGTCGCACAGGTCGTAGCGAGTGGACTGGTCGATGCACCGAAGGTGGTCCGGGACGTCAAGCAGCCCGATGCGTTGGTACTCGCGCCGGATGTCGAACGGCACTTCCTCGGACGGTGCGAGCGTCGGCGAGTACGCAAAGCAGAACGCGTCGAGCAGGCTCGTCGGGAACGCGAGGCAGCTCAGGCACTTGTAGAGTTTGCTGTACTCGGCGTGGTTCGCGAACGACAGCCGCACGACTTGCGTGTCCTTGCACCGGATCACGACGCGGAACGTGTCGCTCTCGCTCGCAAAGCCGAGCACCGCCTGCGCGTGGTCCATCGCCGCGCCCGAGAGCGAGTTCGAAGGCGAGTTGTCCATGCCGTCGATGGACGCGATCGAGAGCACGGGCACCTGCCAGTCGATCGCACCTCGGCCGAGCAGCCGCGTGAAGAAGCACCGGTAGTTGGTGATGTACAGCTTCCCGCTGAGGTAGTGCGACAGGCACGAGCCGTCGTGCGAGAGCACGAAGCTCTGGGTGCTCGTCTCGACGTGCGCGTAGCACATCTCGCCCGGCAGGAAGTGCGTCGGCAGCGCCAGTTCGCTCTCTGCGGGCTGCTCGGGGGAGTAGGTCGGGAAGTCTGACGACGACACCTTGGCGCTCTCCGGCTTGTCCGCCGAGGTGGGCGACAGCAGATCGTCGCCCTGCCTCCTCACGTCCTGTGTGGTCGCGGCAGCGTCTTCCTCTGAGAAGGGAACGTGGAGAAACCCCATGAACATCGGGCG
This sequence comes from [Pythium] brassicae (nom. inval.), assembly GCA_008271595.1. NCBI lineage: Eukaryota > Oomycota > Peronosporomycetes > Pythiales > Pythiaceae > Globisporangium > [Pythium] brassicae (nom. inval.). The sequence continues at coordinate 6,094 of SMMQ01003521.1, read as the reverse complement.
ATCAATGAGCTGGATGTGGCGCTTCACCTCCTCTGTCGACACGCCGACGATCGGGACGCCGTTGATTGAGTGGAGAATGTCGCCGATCTGGACCCGCCCGCTCGCCTTCGCCTGTCCGACGCCACTGCCGCCGCCGCCGCTGGCCGTCGGCGGGTCGTCCACGAACGCTTTCACTGCCAAACGGTTCTCGAACGGTGCTCGCGCGACCGACAGGATGATCCCGAGCGAGCCGGCCTGGAACTCGACGACGTCGACGCCGTCCGGTCCGTCGCGCGCTGCGAGGGTCGGGTCGCGCAGGACCTGCGCTGCGCGGATCAGCGCGCTCGCGCTCAGCTGCTCGCTGCTCGCTCCCGTGCTCTCGCCCCCGACCGCCGAGTGCATGAGCAGGCGCCAGCAGCCGGTGTTGTCGCTCAGCCGCAGCTGCTTGGACATCGCAAGGAGCTTCGCGACGCACACGTAGCGCAGCAACGGGAACCCGACCCAGTGCGCATCCGCGTCGCCCTCGAGCCGCGGCAGATCGTGCAGGTAGTCCTCGTCCTTGGACACGGTCGGGAAGACAATGTCCGGGCGCGCGTGGTCGTGGATCATCGCGTCCCAGACCTCGAGCAGCTCGTCGAAGCCGAATTCGCGCGCGAGCAGCAGCCGCACCCACCGCAGGCAGTACGTCTCCGGCACGATCTCGAGGTTCTGCAGGTGGTAGAAGAGCTGCGGGTCCTTCTGCTGCAGCAGCTCGTACTGGACGCTGTGGCAGATCCGGCTCAGCGCTGGCAACGCGCTCCGCGGCTTCGTCGCGCTGTCGGTCGATGCAGACGCCAGCGTCGCGGGCGACGAGTGTGGCGCGGACGGCACCGACTCGCCAAAGAGCCCTGTGCCGCTGCTGGTCTCGTGCTCCGGGTAGCTCCCGAACAGCCGCTGCTCGCTGGGCTGCGACGAGCTCGCTGTCGCCGACAGCGGCGCGCTGTGGGCTCCGTTCGCCCCCCGCGACAGCCTCTGCGCTGGCGGTGTCTGCACGATCTCGTAGAACGGCTTCAGGTAGAGCATGATCGCCTCAAATACGAGGAACGTGTCGGACTCGGCGCTCTCGGGCAGCGTGTAGGAGGAGGCAGCGGCTACTGCGGCCGGCTCGTCGTCGTCCGCTGCGCGTGCACTGGCAAACGGATTCGCCGCGTCCGCATCCTCCGCGTGCTCGTCTCGCTCGAGAAACGCGTAGAGCACGACGGCGGCGACGTCGTGCATGCCCTGGCGGTACGACACGTCCGGGTGCAGCTTGCACCAGACGAAGAGCACGTGGCGCAGCGCGTCGCGGAGGTCGTCGCGGCGGAAAAGCGCCTCGTGGCCCGCGGGGAAGAGCCGCTCGAGGTCTGTGTTGATCTCGCTCAGCAGCGTCTCGTCGCTGAAGAACTGCGCCCACCCGGTCGCCGGCTGCGAGCGCGCTCCGGGTGGCGCTGGGTGTGGATGCCCATCGCTCTCACTCTCGCCGTCGCTCTCCTCGCTCTCGCTCGCGTCGCTGTCGTCGATGATCGAGCCGCGCACGACGCGCGACGAGGCCGCCACGGACCGCGAGGTTCCCGCGCTGCTGAAGACGCCGAGCGGGTCGGCGTCGCCCGCTACGTCCATGCGGAACACGAGCTGCGCCTTGAGATACGCGTAGCGCGCGCGGTCGAAGGCCACGCCGTCGCGCTGGATGCAGATGCCGAGCGCGCTCGCCCAGCGCTCGCCGAGCCGCATCGGGCGCGACGGCGCTCTGTCCGCCACGGCGGTGCTGTTGTCCGCGCTCATCAGCACCCGCGCGACTATACCTAATACTGATTCGGAATGTGATGCGGCCGGCGGCAGGTTGTCGTCGATCTTTTCAAGGAACGCGTGGTATTTTGACTTGGCATTTGTATGCTCGAGGTTAAAAGTGCGCTAGAGAAGAAATCAAAGGATCTGGAACGACTGCAGCGTGCACGCGACGCACATGACCGAGCTGACGACGAGGATGACCCAGGCTGTGACCTTGCGCTGGTCCGAGTTCGGGCGGCTCTGGCGGATGATGATGTACGACACGCATGGCAGCACGTACGAGATGAGGATGCCGACCGTCGAGCCCACCATGTTCCACACGACGGCCACGCCCGGCAGCACGAGCGCGAGCGCGACGGCGCCGGCGATGAGCCCGACCGTGAGCGCCGCATGGACCACGCCCTGGCTCACGTACGGCACGGCGGGGGTCACGGCCTCGGGCAGCGCGGTCGGCGTCGTCAGCAGCGCAATGTCCTCGCCGCTCCGCGACGCAGAGCGCCACGTCTTGGCGAAGCCGCTCGCGTACTTGCCGAGCCGGATCGTGTTCATGCGGCACGGCTGCATGATCAGCGGCAGGTTCATCATGATCGTGACGAGGAGCCCGAGGCGGCCGACGTTGATCAGCGCGTCGTCGCCGCGAAAGTTGTTGAGGATGTCGTCCTTCACGCCGCCGGGCAGGCGGTACGCGTAGAGATAGCCCATGGTCGCGACCACCATGTAGAACGCCCAGGTCGAGAGCATCGTCGCGGACACGATCTTCTTCAGGCGGTGGCGCGTCGGCTTGTGCAGCTCGCGGTACACGGGCAGCACGTTAAAGTGGCACAGGAACGAGATGCTGATGATCGGGAACGCGAACACCGGGTCCCGCCAGTTCGACGGGAAGAGCTTGATCGGCGCGGGCTCCGCCGCATTCGCGACCGTCGCCGGGTCTTCGAGCGCTTTCACAGCGCGGATCGTGATCGCGACCGCAAGCAGGAACACCGCCATAAGACTGAAGATCGACGTGTACCGGAGCGCGTCCATCGAGCGTGCGAAGAGCACGGGCGAGATGAGCGCGACGCACACGACGGTGAGCGCGTTCTTCTCAGCGGCGCTGATCGCGCGCGCAAAGAGGAACTGCTCGCCGAGCGAGCCGACGAGGTCCTTCATCAGGATCACGTACGCGACCATGGTGAGGAACGTGAGCAACACGAGCAGCGTGACGGTGACGAGCCCCGCCTTCGGCCCCAGCGCCTTGCGCACGATCTCCTCGTACGTCGTCGCGCCACCGCGGCGGCTGCAGCTCACGATCACGTACAGGCTGAAGTTCGACGCCATGGCCGAGACGACCATGAACACGAACGCGAGCACGAGGCCGCACTTCTCAAACGCGTACGGCAGCGAAAGGATGCCGCCGCCGATGATCGTCGATGCGAGATTGAAGATCGCGGACGGCGCGCGCACCGTGCGCTCCTTGCTGCACGCATCGCCGCGAGAAAGGGCACGCGACACGATGCTCACGTCAGAACACACTACGGCGCTGCGTAGTCTAGCAAAGAGTATGCAGCGTGCACAGAGCACATCCACAGTGCCATCACGAACAACTACAACGCATCGTACCTATGCGGGCCAGGAGAGAAGAACTCGTGACTCTTGCGGTTGCGCTCGTAGCGATAGACGCCCGCGTCCACGAACGGCCCAGAGGACAGCGGCGCATTCGCAGAGGTTGGCGCACTGCCGGTCTCCGTCGTAGCCTGCAAAGGCGGCGCGAGCAGCGGCAGCGTCAAGGCGTGGGTGGCATCGCCATCGTCACTCCTTCGGGTGGCGCTCATGACGTCACCTCGGAACTGGAGCAGGAAATGTGGCAAGAGGCAGTGGCGATCCAGGTTCAAGTCATTTTGTACTGGAAGGGTCGGACTAAGTGCGAGTTTGTCCAAACACCAACTGAGAAGTACCGTATTCCTTTTCTTCGAGAAGACGACTTCTTATTGAAGACAAACTTAGATTCGTGATTTGATATTCGACATGCTTCATCAATTTGACAGATTATAATCTGATCATCTTATAATATAGATTATGCAAATGGGTAGGTTAGAATTTTACCCCAAAACAAAATTCAAGATGTCGAAAACCAACTCACGGGCCATTGTTGAGAGAGTGTCTGCTCGAAGAAAAGGAATACGGTAGTTACTGTGATACTAACGGGGTCTACTGATTTATATACGAGTATTATTGGGGTGTATTGAACCTCAGTCATCCAAGTAAAATTCATTTTATGGTGTGAAAGCCGTAATTTTCACATCAGGTCCAACAATCAATAGAAGCTTTGTCTGTTTTAGAGTACAAGGGCTATTTTCGCGTAATTCACGACAAACAATTTGTACTTCAAAGTGACCACAGTTCGTGCACTTTACAGATCAACAACGCAGAGACGACTGCAGATCGAAAGCGACCAAGTAAATGACTAAATGCAAAGAAGTCGACAAGAAACCACCAAGAACTGAGTCGAATTGCAATACGATATACCCGTCGCCTCGACAGTCGATCGAGGCCATGGCGGGGATACTTTCTCGAACCAGAGAGGCCAAGTCGCATGGTCTACTTATGTCTTTGCACCATTATGTTGGTCAATCACGTATGGGGATTTGAAAGGCTGCTGTCGAGTCCTCTGGTGAAGCACTCTACATAGGCTTCACGCACCGATATTTGAGCGAGTGGGAAAAGATGACAGCAATGCACGTTTAAGGATGATGTGGAAGTGATTAACTTCCACTTTTAACATGATATCTCTAGCGCATTCACAATGCACTGGCTTGATGACTTTCACACCCTTAGACGTAGCGTACTAGAAGTGTGGTTGGTCGAGTTGGTGCTGGATGCAGGTTCTGTATTGGCGATCGAGAGAATCCCGAAACGACACAGTCAATTTACAGTTCATCAAGATCACACGAATTGCCTCAGTAATATCAAGTCGTAAATACAAAATCCGAGAGGTGTGCCTCTTTTTCATTGACAAAGTCCCAATTATTCTGGGAGGCCTCCAACCACTTGCTTTATTTTATTCGAAGTCTTCTGCACTAAATCGTTGCGGACTTTGTGACTAAAATGTCCATCAGCAACTGCGGCTTTGTTCTAATGAACCGCTGCTCGTACATTGGTGTACGACAAGAAGAAAGAACTAGAACGATAGATGGGGAAAATATTCTCATTCCGCTCGAATCGGGAACTTCTCGATTCACGCTACCACGAAGCACTTCTCGTCACATGTCCTCAGGACACACGCTGAGAGGATAGACCGCTTGTGCTAATACTGTGTTGTTTCTGTGCTGTTGAAAACTTGTGTGGCGCAGCTGATGATTCTTGTCAGTCTTGTCGATTCCTTTGTCACCCACATTTTTTGAAATTTAAAATATAAATTACGAAAGTGTTAGATGAGTATTCTATTCTAAGTGGGTATTTTATTCGGTAGTTCCCGTTAGTCCAGTGCGAAATTACACCATTTCCCGGCCAAGTTGAAAAAAACAGCAACCAAAATGAACAGAGGCAAATTGAGCTTTTGCTTTTGTATAAAATTCGAAGTCTGCCATCAGACAGTGTGAAAAAAGCGGCAACCAAAGTGAACTCCGACTGCCTCAAATGCATTGGGGCTCTGTTTTTTTAACTTGGTCGGGAAGTCGTGTATAGATGCAACCCACCTTTTCAACTGTAACTTTTGTTTGGTTTTGATTTTGAAAGCGGTGTTTTAGGAGGCGATAAAAGCTGTAAAAAGAGGTATCGTTGCGCAAAAAGAACTAAAAAAGATCAATTAGAAAAGAGCAAGAGAATTACATCGAGATTGACTCCTGTGTAAAACTATAAACGCATTTTATGCATACATTTTCTATACTAGGCTCTTGCTGGGGCTTCGCCCCAGGAAACCGCTGCCCGTTCCATCCCCCCTTTCTTTCCCTTTCTCTCTCTCTCTCTATGTCTCTCTATCTAAAACACACACACACTAGCATATGTCGAACTGTTCTGCTAACCCGTTGTCATGGCGCGCACTTTGTACCACCTCCAACCACTCGCCCACTCTTTCTCTCTCTCTCTATCTGTCTCTTCACCCACATTCAGCTCTACTTGATCAGTCCTTCTCTTTCTCCTGCTCTCATTTTGCATCAATTCGCGGTGTCGTCCTCTAACCTTCGTACGTTCTCACTCGCATTGTCTTGCTCACTCCCACCCTCCTCTTTCACAGTGTTCTCTGGAATTTTTGCAGAGTTATTCCGAGATCTGACTTGATCTACCACTTCTGAACTTATTTCCCTGATATTTGACTTCGGGCAACCTTCTG
>SMMQ01003520.1:15470-31689 GCA_008271595.1 [Pythium] brassicae (nom. inval.) | reverse complement strand
AGAAGAAAGAGGAAGAGAGGGAATGTGGCTGTGTGCGTTTGTGTGTGTGCAAGTTAGCTTGAGAGAGCAAGATTGAGAAGGAACGGTGGAACGGGCTCTCCGGGGCGAAGACCCGGACAAGAGCCTTGTGCTCCAAAAGATGGCTGGTCAGTCGGCAAGACGAAGACGACGGCGACGGCGGCGACAGCGAGTGCGCAGGCAACAAGACACGAAGCAAGCGACCAGTCTCCACTATCGGTCTCTCTCTCTCTCTCTCTCTCTCTCTCTCTTCTTGCGATTCACCACTGGGAGTAAAGCTGTTCCTGCTGTCGTTCCCTTCCTCCTGTCGTCGTCATCCCCCGCGAGTCGTCCGAGAAGCCTGCACGAAGCCCCTGACGCGCTCTCGAAGGCGGGTCTAGTGGGTAGAAGTAGTCGCTCGGCCCTGCTGCGGTCCAAACGCCCCAACACAAAGTCCGTCCGTCCGTCAGACTCCATCGCCTCCACTCCCACCTGCTGTCCCACTCCACTCAACCAGCCGCAACGGCGCACCTCGCCGTCCGAGCGCTCGCCCAGCGCGAAAAGCAGCTCCTCGACGTCGTCGACGTTGTTCACGTACAAGTGCGCGTGGCTCGGCTTCTTGCCGACCGTGCACGTGAAGAGGTGGTGCAGCGAGCCTTCGTGCGACGCCGGCGGCGAGGTCGCGTCCGCCGACAAGGACCGCAGCAGCGCGCTGGCGCCGGAGCTCGCGCTGCGGCCGTGCACGCTCTCCTCCGACCGCTCGGCGTAGTAGTCGTAGATCGTCTTGAACATGCTCTCGTCCGTCGTGTCGTCGCCAATGCAAAAGAGAAAGTCCGGGTGCCCGCGGTTGATGCGCGCGTCCTGGTTCAGGATCTGGCGCGCGACGAGGCCCTTGTTGAGCCCCTCGGGCACGATCTCGAGCAGGCCCTTCTTGCGCACAATGGCCACCGGCTGGTCGCGCAGCACGTCCTCGAGGTCGCTCTGGAGCGAGTTCGCCTGCATGAGCCCCCACTCCGGGTCCGTCGACCGGAAGTTCCACGCGATGCTCTGCTCGAGGTACCGCAGCACGCTTCCGTTCGTGCGCGCGCAGTAGACCCGCAGGATCGGGTCCACGGCGTCGCGCACCGGGCGCCAGTCGAACTTGAAGTTGTGGTGGTGCCAGTGCCGCTCAGCGTCACCACCGACACCGTCGTTGTCGGCGTCGGCGTCGTCGGCGTCGGCGTCGGCGTCGGCGTCGGTCGGCGCGACCTGCTTGGCCCACGAGTAGAGCGCGCCGTTCTCCGCCGCGAGCCCGAGCCCGGGGATGTGCCCGACCGCCGCCGTGAGGTGGAGCCGGCTCAGGCCGCTCACGACAAACACCGTGTTACGCGGGTCGCGCGCGAGCATCGAGAGCGCGTCGACCATGCGGCGCGATGGCCGCTTGCCCGTGACCGCCGTGAAGTCCTTCTTCACGTACATCGACATGTTCTCGCGCGCGATGATCGTGCCGCCGTAGTCGAGCAGAAACACGCGGCGCTGCGACGACGCGTACGCGTGCAGCACGCGCGCGACGTCGAGGCGCTTAAAGTCCGCGCGCGCGCCGACGCGGAGCACGTGCGAGCGCCCAATCTCCGTGTCCATGTACTCCATGTCCGTGTACTCTTCGTCGTCCTCGCCGTGCTCAGTCGCCTCCTGGAGCACCGACAGCACTTGCTTGGTCCAGTTCGCCGCCGGCTGGCTCGTGATGTACGGCAGGTCCCGCGCGCGCCGCCCCAAGCGCTCGCCGTCGCTCATTGTGAGTGCGTGGTCGAGCGCGTTCACGACCTCCGTGATGTTCCACGGGTTCACGCGCAGCGCGCCGTTGAGCACGCAGCAGCACGCCGAGAACTCGCTCAGGATCACGACGCCGGCCCGGTTGCCCGGCGCGACGCCCTTCGCGAACACGTACTCGAGCGGCTTGAGGTTCAGCCCTTCGCGCACGGACGTGACCATGAGGATGTCGCACGCGAGCCACATGACGATCCGCTCGCGCATCGAGAGCGCGGCCTCGGACTCCTCGTAGTCGATCGCGTCCGCGCCGTGCTGCGCCGCGATGCGCGCCACGAGCTTGCGGATCTCGCGGCTGCTGTACTCCTGGTCGCCGGCGCGCGCGTTCGTGAGTTGCGCGCGCTGCACGAGCACGAGCCGGTCCTTCCACGACGTGCACGTGCTGAAAAACTGCTCGAACGCCAGCAGCTTGAGCGCGAGGCCGCTCAGCCGCTGGCACACGTCGACGCCGCCGATCAGCACCTTCCCGGCGTGCTTCTCGCGCAGCTGCCGCGCTGCCTCCTGCACGCCCGGGTCCGTGATCAGCTCCCGGATCGCGCGGTTCTCAATCCCGACGTGGCTGATCGTGATCACGACGTTGCGGCCGCGGTAGTCGACGCCGAGGTTCCCGCCGCGGCGCGACTGGTACGTGAGCCCGAGGAAGCGCTTGCAGGCGTTCAGAAAGTGGCGCGCGTGGTCGAATGAGTGGAAGCCGACAACGTCGACCGCGAGCACGCCCTCGAGCAACTGCGGGCCGTGCGAGAGCTCGCGGAAGATCTCCGACGTCGGGAACGGCACGTGCAGGAAGAACACCATCGACGGCCGCGGCGCCCCGCGCTGCTCACAGACCTCGGCGACGTACGACGGGAAGAGCAGGAGGTGGTAGTCGTGGACCCAGACCGTGTCTTTCGGGCCGCAGAGCGCGCCGACGCTCGCCGCGAGCAGGTGGTTCACCTGCTGGTACGCGTCCCACCACCGACCGTTGTTGCGCTCCTCCTTCCACTGGATCACCTCGCTGCGGTCCCACACGGACGTGTAAATGTCGAGAATATCGACGTTGTGAAACATGGGCCAGAGCTTGCTCTTGCAGTAGCCCTGGTAGTGGTCCGCCGCGAGCTCGCGGTCGATAAAGACCGGGAGGCAGTCCATCTTGGCGAGCACCGCCGAGATCTCGCGCTTGTCGTCGGCCGAGAGATCCTCAAGATCGTCGCGCGCCTGGTGGGTGACGCACCCGACCCAGCGCACGCGCATCGACTCGGCGATCGAGCCCTCGCTGCGCGAGATGAGGCTGTCGCGGTTCCACGCCGCGGACCAGGACCCGTCCGCGCCCGACTTGCTCAGCTTCACCGGCAGGTGGTAGCACACGAGAAACAGCGTCGCCTCGGCGTCCGGCCGGAAGTTCGCCGGCATGTACCGCTTGTAGCGCGACTGGGCCTTTGCCTGCCGAAAGAACTGCGACGCCGAGCGCGCCAGCGGCGGCGCGGCGGCCCCACCACGGTCGCTGCGGTCGCCACCGCCGCCCCCACCACTGCTGCGGTCACTGCGTGACGCGCTGTCCGTTGCCGTCGCGGCCGCCGCCGCTGCTGCTGCCATTGGGTCGTCGTCTTCATCCGCGTCGGCCGCGCGCGGCGGCTCCCGGCGGCGCTCGTACACGACCGAGCGCTCGAGCACCGCGCCGGTCGGGACGAGCTGCAGCGCGCTGTCGTACACGCCAAAGTCCTCGACGACCGTGAGCTCGCGGCCCTCGGGCACGAGCACGCGCTCGCAGTCGATCGGCTCCCACGCGCTGAACGCGCCGCCCGCGAAGAGCGCAAACATGTACTGGTGCGGCACGCCCCGCGGCAGGATGAGCGGCTTCACAGTCGTCCAGACCGGGTACTCCTCGGGCGTCGTCACGAGCGGAGTCGACTCGTTTGGGTTAAAGTGTCCCATCACGAACGACGAGCCGGAGCAATGCACGGACTCGCCCAGGCGGCTTTCGCAGCGCACGCGGAGGTGCACGCGCGTGTACGTCCCCGTGTTCACGTCGCCACTGGTGCTGCTGCTGCTGCAGTGACTGTCGGCCAGCGGCTGGCGCCAGGGGGCGGGCGCCACCGCCGCCGCTGCTGCCGCTGCCGCCGGCGCAGCGGCCTGGTCGGCGTCGTCCTCGGAGCCCGCGGCCGCGCTGCCCAAGCTGCTGTTGCTGCCGCTCTCGCTGCTGCTCGAGAGCGGCGTGCGCGCCTGCGTGAACGCGTCGGCGGACTTTCCCTTCTTCTCGGGCGGCGCGAGGGCCGCGGGCGCCGAGAGCGGCGGGCGCTTGCTGTCGTGACCGCTGCCAGCGCCGCCGCCAGGGTTGAGGGCGTCTCCGCCGCGGCCCGCGCTGCTGCCGCCAAGGTCGCTCATGGTGAGCTGCGCTTGAGCTTGAGCTTGTGCTTGCGGTTTTATTCTTCTTCTGACTTTGAGCGAACGAGATCGGTTCTGCTATCCGCGCGTCGATGTAGTGGATGGCGTTGTGCGACCAGTATCCGCGCGTCAAGTGTGGGGTGTGGACCACTCTGTTCTGTTTCTTTTGTCACGGGACAAAATCCACTATTTTGTGCGAGCCAACCGTTTACCACGAACCGACTCAAAAAATCGTTGGAGCTCCTCAGTTGTCGACTTGCCAAGCGCCGCGGACCCGCACACCCACACCGCCTGTAGCTCACGATGGCCGCCGCCACGCCGTCGAAAGACGAGGAGAAGATCGCGCGCCGCGCCGCCCGCGCTGCCAAGAAACTTGAGAAAGAGCAGGCGGAGGTGAAGAAGGAGGAGAAGAAGGAGAAGAAGGAGAAGAAGGAAAAGAAAGAGAAGAAGGAGAAGAAGAGCAAGAAGCGCGCGCGTGACGACGACGAGCCTGTGCTCGCCACCACCTCCGAGGAGAGCGAGGTCGAGGCGCTGCCGAAGAAGCCAAAGCGCGCGGCCGGCGGCGCTGCGCCGGTGGTGGCCGCAGCCGCCGCCAGCGATGAGAACCCACCGCTGAGCGCGTACCGCATCTCGGCGGCGACGCAGGCGAACCTCACGAAGCGCGGCATCACGTCGCTTTTCCCGATCCAGGCGTTGACGTTCGACAAGATCTACGACGGCAAGGACATCATGGGCCGCGCGCGCACGGGCATGGGCAAGACGCTGGCGTTCGCGCTGCCGGTGATCGAGCTGCTGCTCAAGAACACCAAGCCGGTGGTGCGCGGCCGCGCGCCGCGCGTCGTGTGCATGGCGCCAACGCGCGAGCTGGCGCGCCAGGTGGCGTCCGAGTTCGAGCTGACGGCGCCGACGCTCAGCACGGTGTGCATCTACGGCGGCGCGTCGTACAACTCGCAGAACGAGGCGTTCCGGCAGGGCGTGGACATCCTTGTGGGCACGACCGGGCGCGTGATCGACCACATCGACCGCGGAAACCTGCGGCTGCACAACTGCGAGTTCCTGATCCTGGACGAGGCGGACACGATGCTCGAGATGGGCTTCCGCGAGGACGTGCAGAAGGTGTTCACTGCGATGGAGAAGATGAAGACCGCGCACCTGCGGTGCCAGATCCTGCTCTTCTCAGCCACGATCCCGTCGTGGGTGACTGAGGTCGCGAACAAGTACATGCAGAAGGACCGCGAGTACGTGAATCTGGTCAAGGACTCGGAGAACCAGGCGTCGACCGACGTGCAGCACATCGCGATCCCGTGCCACTGGCAGGGCCGCCCGACGCTGCTCGCGAACCTGCTCGGCATGTACGCGAAGAAGAACTCGCGCACGATCATCTTCGCCGAGACGAAGAAGGACTGCAACGAGCTCGCGGTGCACCCGGAGATCAAGCAGGATGCGCAAGTGCTGCACGGCGACATCGCGCAGGACCAGCGCGAGGTGACGATGAAGTCGTTCCGCGAGGGCAAGCTCCGGCTGCTCATCGCGACCGACGTCGCGGCGCGCGGGCTCGACATGAACGTCGACCTCGTGATCAACGCCGAGCCGCCTCGCAAGCCGTCGGGCAACGCCGACGTCGAGACGTACGTGCACCGGTCCGGGCGCACGGGCCGCGCCGGGAAGAAGGGCATCTGCATCACGCTCTACTCAGCGCGCCAGCAGGACGCGCTCGCGTACATTGAGCAGAAGATCGGCAACAAGTTCGTCATGCGCGGGCCGCCGGACCAGGACGACGTGATCAAGATGTCGGCGACGAAAGCGGTCGAAGAGATCGGCGAGGTGGACCCGGCGATGGTCGCGCTCTTCGAGGAGACCGCGCAGGAGCTGCTCGACACGCTCGGCGCGACGAAGAGCCTCGCGGCCGCGCTCGCGTGCATCACAGGCCACACGTCGCCGCCGCGCCGCAACTCGCTGCTCTCAGGCGTCCCGGACTTTGTCGCCGTGCTCTTCTCGAGCGCGAACGCGATCCGCGCCAAGGGTTATGTCTGGAATGCGATCAACCGCGACATCCCGGAGGAGTTTGCAAAGGACGTGAAGCAGCTGACGCTGACTGAGGACGCGATGGGCGCGTGCTTCGACCTGCCGGTGGGCGGCGTCCCCGCGCTCGAAGAGCTCATCGCGAAGCAGGGCATGGTGTGCGCATTCTCGCTGCCGAAGACGCTGCCCAAGCTGCAGCAGCCGGCGTACGTGGCGCGCCAGAACAGCGGCGGCCGCGGGTACGGCGGCGGCGGTCGAGGGTTTAGCCGTGGTGGCGGTCGTGGGGGTGCCGGCGGGCGTGCTGGCGGCCGTGGCGGTGGCGGTGGCGGCCGTCGCTATTAGCAGGCGCAAGTGAAGATGATAGACGATTTATATACCGAAAGTACTGTTGTGAGTTGGGAGCGTTTGGATCCCTGAAGGGCGTGATGGTGGTCGTCGTGCAAGGTGACGAGGGGGATCGGGATCGTTGCCGCCCCATCAGTAGCATCTGGAGCGTGTTGGCATATCGGCTGATGAGGTTCTTTGATCGCCTGCCACGTACTTCTGAGCGCCTCAGACTCTGATCGGAGAAAAAGTGGATGGTTGCCAAATCCCGTGAAAAGCTGTTGAGAGTTGCCACTCGCAAGCGCATCAGCAGCGGCACGAGCTCAGCAATGGCGGGCACCAAGGACGGTGCGTGCACCGACTGCTGCTGCCGCAGCTGCAGGACGTCTTTGCCTTGCGGTCGGTGCAAGCAGACGCGTGTGCTGACGTGCGAGCGCCCTCTTGACGTCCTCCGACAGTGAAGACGCAGGAGGCGGTCGTGGCGGACGAGGAGCACCAGCTTGAGACGGCATGGTCGCTCTGGTAGGGCGACTGCTCTGAATTTTACAAGGCACTTGAGTGGCGCCTGTGAAAGGGCCACATCTGTGGCGTATGTGTGTGCTGACGTCACGTGCATGTGTCGACGTGCGCAGGTACGACAAGAAGCTCCCGAAGAAGATCGACGTCGGGTACGTGCGGCGTCTTGAGACACCAGAGAGAGTGTGTCGTTGCCTACAGCGTGTCAGCAACGCTTACTCATAGTCACGATGTGCGGGTGAGGCAGAACGTACCAGTCGAACCTGCAGAAGATCGCTAACTTCAGCACCGTCGAGGACTTCTGGCGGTGCGGTGCTTTGTCTGATGGTGGTGGTCGTCGTCTCAACTGCCGTTGTTCCCGTCCCGATACCTTCCTGCTCACTGGTATTCGCACACGCTTTCCACTCGCAGCCACTACATCCACGTGAAGCGCCCGTCGCAGCTGAACCGCGACGTGAATCTGTACCTGTTCCGCGACCAGCCCAACTGCGCACCGATGTGGGAAGCGTTCCCGCAGGGCGGGTGCTGGATCCTCAAGATCAAGAAGAAGGCGAACGTGCTCGGCAAGATGTGGCAGGACCTCGTCTTCGCCGCGATCGGCGAGGCGTTCGAGAGCCGCGACGTCGTCGGCATCGCCATGGCCATCCGCTCCAAGGAGGACATGCTTTCGGTCTGGAACGCCGACAACTCGGACGACAGCACGCGCTTCGCGATCGGGTGCGTGACAAGGCAGAGCAACGCAGGCTGAGGACGACGGCCGACGACGACGACGATTCACACGCTCTCTCTCTCTCGCTCGCTTGTCTCCTTCTATCGTTCACTCACCACCAGCGAGAAGCTCAAGGAGATCCTGATGCTCGACTCGAACACGCTCATCGAGTACAAGTTCCATGCGAACTCGATCCGCGACATGTCGACGTTCCGCAACGCCAAGCCGTACGTGTTCGCGGCGAGCAACTAGGCCGCCCAGTTGCTCGCTCACAAGGCAGCGCCAGCAGCAGCAGCAACAGCGCATCGGAGCTTCACGAGAACCAACCGGAGAGGCGAGCGTGAGAGGATGCAGAGGAGACCGAGAGCGAGTGAGCGCACTGTGCGCTGAGGCAGACGACCCGACACCCCCGAGCGAACACGAGAGGAGACAGCAAGGAACCAATAGAAGATCCGATGCGCGGACCCCTTCTCTCTCGCTCTCTCTCTCTCTCTCTCTGTTGGGGCCTCGGTCGACACGGGGCCGCTCGCCTGTGTGCGTCAGTAGCCGCGCAGCAGACTCTGGTGGAGCGCCAGGAACTTGAGGATCACGCCGTTCGTCCAGCCAAAGCCGAACTGCGGAAAGTACTCGCCGCCGACGCCGAGGCCGCCCACCTCGGTTGCGTTGTACTTTTCAAACATGAGCCCCGTGTGCTTCCACGCCGCGAGGCTCGTGCCGACCCAGCTCTGCAGCAGCTCGCGCGCCATGTTGCGCGCCTCGATCGTGCCGACCGCGAGCAGCCCTTCGATCACGATGTCCTGCTCCGGTGGCCACGCGTTCGGTGCGTCCCACTGCTGCCCTGTGTACGTGTCCGTGGCTTGGACGCCGCCGACCTGGAGCAGCCCCGAGGTCTGGAGCGACGCGACCACCCGCTGCAGCCGCACCGTGTCGCGCGGGTCGAACGCTCTTGCCCATAGCGGCGTGTAGTCCGACACGGACGCAACTGGTGAGTGCGCCAACGTCTCGAGGTTCAAGTCCTTCCACGTGCCGCGCGCGTCGCTCCAGAGGATCGCGTCGATCGCGGCGAGTCGCTGGCGCGCGGCGTCCCGGAAGAACTGCGCGCGCTTCGGCCGCCCGAGGCGCGCGTGGAACGCCTCAAGGTTCTTCTCCATGCGGTACATGATCGCGTTCAGGTCGACGGGGATGACGCTCGACGTCGCGACGGTCTTCATGTCCGCGTGGTCGCTGAACCAGCGGCTGCTAAAGTCCCAGCCACTCTCGGCCGCCGCGATGACGTCGTTGTAGTACGCGTCCTTCTTCGGGCGGCACGCGCCGCGCGCGTGGCAGTCGCCAAAGAGCTCCGTCGCGACGTCCACGTCTTCGCGGTACGACTCGGGCCGCGGGTGGTTCGCGTTCGACGAGTACCGGTTCAGCAGGTGCGTGACGTTCCGGCCGCTGCCGTCGCGCGCCGGGCGCACGAACTCGACCGCGTGGCCGCCCGGCCCGAGCTGCATCCAGAACGCGTACTCCTTCTCGAGGATCGGCACGGTCGCGTTCAAGTACGCTAGGTCGACGCTGTCGCTGTCGGACCCGTTCGCACTCGCCGCGACGAGCCGGACCATGTCCGAGAGCATCGGCGGCTGCGAGCGCGTGAGGTAGTAGACGCGGCCGCCGTTCGGCACAAAGCCGAACTCAGCGACGTACTCGAGCAGGTGGGTCACGACGCCCCGCGCGGTGTGGCGCATGCCGCTCACGAGCAGGCCCTCGACGATCCAGTACGAGTCCCAGTAATAGCTCTCGCGGAAGCGCCCGCCCGGCACGATGAGCACAGTCTGCGCGCCGCCGCGGTGCAGCGCCGGGTCGGCCAGCGGCTTCGAGTGCAGATACGAGCTGCGCACGCGTGCGTTCGGCACGCGGCCGAGCGTGCGCCAGAGCTGGTGCAGCGCGAACGCCCAGTCGCGCAGCTCTTCGTCCTCGATGCGCGCGATCCGGGGCGGCAGCGTGCTCTCCTGGTAGTCGCACGGCGTGATCGGGCGCAGCTCCGAGCCCGGCGGGTCAAAGTGGTCGTCGAGGAAGCGGCGCAGCTGCTGCTCGTGGGGCGCGCGCCGACGGCTCTCGGGCCGGAAGTCCGTGAGCGCGAGTCGCCGGCGCTCAAAGTCCACGAGGATGGCAAACGCGCTGCTGTTGGCCTTGATCGGCATGTCCACAAAGTGCTTGCTGTCCGCGAAGACGCCGGCCATCTGCACGGCGTGCAGGATGGGCCCGCGGCAGTAGATGTCCATCACGCGCTCCGTCTCGGCGTCGCTGTGCAGCTCGAGCGGTGGGAACGACACCGACGCGCCCGGCGAGAACGCGACGCTCGGGCGATGGGCGTGCGGGTGCGGCGCCAGCGCCTTGCGCTCTTCGAGGATCAGCTCCCAGCTCAGGCGCAGCAGCTCGCTGTAGCTCGGCAGCAGCGCGCTCAGCAACGATGCGGTGAGCACGAGCGCCGCGAGCGCCAGCAGCAGCTTCCAGCGGCGATGGAGCTTCGAAGCGAGCGACTCGGGCGGCAGCGGCGGCGCTCTCGAGCACACGCACAGCGGCTCGCCGTCGATGTCGTCGCTCTCGAGCAGCAGCGCGTCGCCGTGCCCGCCGCAGAGCAGCACACAGCCCAGTAGCCGCGCGACGTGCACAAACTCGCGCCGCTCGGTGCATGCGGCGCATGGCTTGCGACAGTTGAGCGCCGAGGCAGCAGCGCCGGCAGTGGAGGCGATGCCGCAGGACGGCGCCATGGTTGCTTGATGAAGCGCTTCTAATGGAGAACGAGAGCTTGTCTATCGAGCGCCGCACGTCCCGGCAAATGAGTGGCGCCGACCAGCGTCCAGTGTCGGGTGTGCGTGCGCGTGTGCGAGCGGGTGTGTGGCACAGAAGAGATACAAAATGCCTGTGAAAGATCCGTCGTTCCCTGCTCAAGTCGATCGGTATCGAAACAAAGAACCATACAAAATCACTGGTATGCATTCCTGTGAAAACAAATGTCCTGGCACATTGGCCCTCCCAAGTATGCGAGTGCACAACGACGATGGACATCGTCGATCGGTGTCTGGGACACGGGTCTGTTGCTACGCTCTCTCTCGCTCGCTCATCATACATACACGCCCCCCCCTCCTCTTATCTCCCGTCTCTCTCTCTCTCTCTCTCGTTCTTCTGCTGCTGCTGCTGTCCCCTCGCGTCGGCAGCCCCCTGGGCCGCTAGCATTTCCAGCGGTTGCCGCAATTATGGCACTGCACAAACACCGTCATGGGCTCATCGGCACTCCGCGTCTGTTTCTGAGTGTTACTCGTCTTGGACGACTTGCACCGGCCGCACGTGAAGAGCCCCTTCGCGTTTTCAATGCCGCACTGCTTGTTGATCTTGTCCTCGTTCGCGTCCGCCCAGTCGAGCCGCGCTTTCTGGAACGCGTCGTCCCGCAGCTTCTGCACCTCGAGGCGCTTCTCCTCGGTCGCGAGCTCGTCCGCGCTCATCGCGATCAGCTGCTCGGCGCTCACCGCGTCCTGCAGTAGGTCCTCGCGCAGCGGCGCGTTCTTCTTCAGGTTGAACGACAGCTGCCGGAACTTGGCCGTGTACTCCTTCTTGTTCTCGCCCGGGTACCCCATGTTGAACATGCGCGCCATCGCCACCTCGATCGCCACGGCCGTGTCCTCCGCGCTGCCGCCGTCCGACACCGCCAGCGTCTCTTTCAGCTTTGTCCGCACTGTCGCGCGCATCTTGTCAAAGCCCGGCGGGATGAACGGGCCCTTGGAGCGCGCGCGCGGCGCCGGCGCGGCCACCACCGGCTGCGGCTGCGGCTTCACTGGCGGCGGCGGCGACGCCTTCGTCCCATTCGACGACGAGGACGAGCCGCTCGCTGGCGGCGTCGACGACACGCTGCTGCTCTTCTTCGGTATTCTCTCGCCGCCTTCTGACGCCGACGCCGAGGGCTTGGGCGACAGCGCCATGTTCTTCCACGACTTGACGAGCACCTTCGCCTGGTTCGCGAGCTTCTCGTTCGCGTGCTTGCGCATCTTGCCGACCGTGTGGCCGAGCTTCGTCTCTTTCAGAATCGCGTACGTGATCGTGCTCGTCTCGAGCTTGCGGAGCACGTCGAGCGTCGCGCTCTCGTCGCTCGTCTCGCCGCGGTTGAACTTGAGCAGCCGCCGGTGCAGCTCCTGTGCCTCCTCCATCGTGCTGGGCGCTCGTACGTGCGTGTAGTGGTGCGGAATCTGACAGTCAATGGCTGTCGGAGTGCGAGCACCAGCGATCGAGTGGATCGTGCAGACGGACGGACGGACGGCTGGCCGGACGGGAGGCGGTGGCTGTCGCTTGCAGGCGCTTTCTCGACTGGCGTGGAATCCTGGAGGGACCAGTCGGAGCTTGCATCAAGCGTTTACAATGCAATTGATGCAAGCTACAAAAATGAGTTGATGTATGATGCTGCCCATTTATCTATTTTTCGGTTTATGCGTTCTCATTTGTTATTTTGTTCTTTTAGATGCTTGAAAGTGCAAGAATGATTACGGTTGCGGCTATATTTGTGAAAAATGGATTTTGTCACAGATTTTGTCTTAGAAATGCAATAGTGATGAAAGCGAGTATCGCATTTCAATTTTTTGGCGGTAAAATACCTATTTTTGGCGGCAAACTGTCACGAGCCAGAGACATCACCTCCATCGAGCTCCTCTGGCTTCGTGAAGCACTTCAGGCATGGCGGCCGCTCCTACATCTGACACTAGCGCCGCACCAGCTTCTACACCTGCGAGCTCGAAGAAGCAGAAGCGTAGCGGTGGTGCGATCGCCTGACGCGCGGCTTGTCGATGAGCTGCGGACCACGTCGTTTGCTCACTTACCTGTATTGCCTGGCGTTCGCAGACAAGGCTACGCCAAGCGGGAGTGCGAAGAAAGCGCGCACCACTGCACCTGTGAAGCCCCAGAGCAACACGCTGTACAGTTGGTTCAAGAAGACGGCTGCCCCGAAGGCGGACGAACCGGCAGCAGAGAGCAGCAGCGCAAACGATGCAGCGCTGACTGCAGCAGACAGCGACGCTACTCCCAAGAGCAGCAGCACCAATGGAAGCAGCAGCAATGGCGAACTCGTCGCCGCATCGGCGGACGTGTCGCCGGAGCGTAAGAACGTGACGCCGCCCGTGGAGAAGAAGAAGAAGGTGGTGGACGCCGGCACCTCCAGCGTGAAGAAGCTCGTGCAGCGCCGCATCCACATCAACGATCCGTGCCGCGTGTGCGACAATGCGCGAACAGAGGACACGAGTCGGTGTGAGTTGCGCTGCCTCGGGTGCGATATGACTGTGCACAAGGTGCGTTCGCTTGGGTGGGTGTATGCTCTGCGTTGGACGCGGTGCGAGTGTGGTGCACGACGCGAGTTGTAGCTCTGACTCGAACTCTGACTCGGATGCTCCTCCTCATCTCTGTGATCTCCAGAAATGCTACGGCGTGGAATCGGAGGACCCGATCGACGATTGGAACTGCCGGCGCTGCCAGTTCATCCTCGACCGGAAGAAGGAGCTGGAGGACGCCAAGGGAGAGGAAGATGTTGTCGCTGAGGCAGCAGAGACTGACGCACATCCCGCTGAGAACGCCAGTCTCCTGCCTCCCGTGCACGAACCGCTCGAGAGCTCGCACAAGTACCACGCGCTGCACGGCGATAGCGACTTCGCGACGGTCTTCCAGTTCCTCAAGCGCTTTCGGCGGATGGGGCTCAAGATCTCCATGGACGCGACGATCACGGTGAAGCGTGCACTCGACTTGTTGCCACGCGACTCGTGCTGGGTGCTCGCGATCTGACGAACGTACTGGCGGTTGCCCCCACGCTCTCTCTCTATCTTGCCGTAGAACTTGGCGGACGCACTAGTCGAGCCGACAGCGAGCAAGTTCATGGAAGAGCTGCACCTTCGACTCCTTCTCAACGTCGAAGCCACGGTCTCCAAGTGCGTCCGCGCTCGATCGCTCAGGTCTGCGCTCGCTCCTGTGCTCACTACACTGGGTGTGCGTTGATCTACCGGTGCACAGGAACCACGACTGGACCGTCAGCCTTGCGCGCTTCCTCAGCGACTCGACGCTCGCGACGCAGTCGCCCTCGCTTGGCGCGTTCATCAAGTCCGGTGCGCCGGCGTTGTCCTCGGGCAAGAAGGAGCCGTCGGCAGTGCCGACAGCCGCGCTCTACGCCGCGCTCGGCGCCTCGGAGCGCGTCGCGGTGCTCAAGCTCCTCTGTGAAGCGCAATTCGACGACAACGACACGCTTATCGAGCGCATTGGGGACCAGGAGGGCGACTCGTTGGTGCGTACCCTGGCGCTAAAGAGTGGGAAGCGGCCACCGATGGTAGACTCATCTTCTGCGTCTCACACTGCGTGGCTGCAACAGCGCGACGAGCCAGCGGGGACGGACTCGAAGGGCCGGACGTACTGGGCGATCGAGGACGCGCCCTCGGTGCTCGAGGGCACCGTGTGGGTCTGTCGGAGTGGCGCGTTCAGTAACGCGCTCGAGAGCAGCGCGTGGGAAACCGTGAGCGACGACCTCGCGTCGCTCCAGTCGCTCGTCGCGTGGCTCTCGCTCTCGTGCGAGACCGCGGACCTGCAGCTGTGGCAGCGCTTCGCGTCCGGGGTCCTCAAGTCCCTCGAGCGGCGCTGCAAGAAGCAGCAGCAGAGCGCGATGCGGCTCGCGCGCATGCCGCACCTGCTCGGCGGCGTCCCGGGGCTCGGCTCGCTTGTGGACGACGACGGCTTTGGCGTACGGCGCTCCACGCGCAACCGGCGCGCAGTGAGCTACCGCGTCGAGTCGGAGGACGAAGCGGAGGAGGAGGAAGATGGAGCCGGCGACGACGACGGGGAAGACGAGCAGGAGGAGGGGGACGCGTCCCACGCCTCGGACGACGGCGACGACGGCGACGACAACGAGGACGAGGAAGGCGACGACAGCGGCGCCGGCTCGGACGACCACCGGCCGAGCAAGCGGCCGCGCCGGTCGCAGCAGACGAAGCATCGGAAGCCCGAGGCGGCGCCTTCGCGCCGCAGCGCGCGCCTCCGTGGCGGTGATGGCTCAAGGGTGCGTGTGTTGTGCTTGGGCTGCTTGGTGTGTGTGGGTGTGTGATTGATTGCCAGTCTGATTTCCACACGTTATGTCGGCCATCCAGTCCGCCGCCAGCGCGGCGTCGTCATCGTCGCCGTCGCCCCCTCGTCGGCGCTCGTTGTCGTCCCGCCGTCTGCGCCGCAGTCGTCGATCTCGCTCCTCTGGTTCGGACGACGACGGCAGCAACAGCGACAAGAGCGACAAAAGCGACAGCAGCAGCGAGGAGGACGACCAGCACGCAGCAGAAGCCTCGAGCAGCGGCGAGGAGGAGTAAGGGGCGAAGCAGGAAAAAGGTCGCCCCCGCCCCGACGCCCTATGCGCACTTTTTGCATGTCGCTTTCCGCTTCCGGGCCGGTAAAAAACGCTATGTTACATCCGCCCGGTTTTTTCGCACAACCGCGCAACAGGAAGATCGAAATAATTCCAGTTCAGGTTCAGGGTTGGTGTGGCGCCAGCGTGGGCAGCTTCCGGAATCAGCCAATCAGGAGCGAGCGAACGGCGCCTCAGGCTTCCAAGCTCTTCCAGCTCATCATTTTGCAAGAAGAAGAGAAAGCTCGCTCGTCGTCGGCTGACTCTCGCGCAACGAGCGTGTGACTCTCGCCGCTGGCCACCACGACCGCCGCCTGCGCGCCGCCGCTCTGCTCGCCGCCGCCCCTGCGCGCGCCGCCGCCAACCATAAAGCTCTCGCCCTCGCTCGCTGGCAGCCTCTCGATCCATATGCAGCCCACGCCGCTGCCGTCGGACGACGGGCCGCTGCTCTCGGCCTTTGGCGAGATCGTGCACCGCGGCTGGCTGAACCTCAAGACGCGCTCGATGGTCAACATGCGCCCGCGCCACATGCGCTACTGCGTGCTCGCGAAGGACACGCGGCTGCTCTCGACGTTCAAGTTCCAGCCGTCCGCGAGCGACCTCGCGGCGGGCTCGGTGAAGCCGCTCAAGTGCTTCAAGGTGCTCGGCGTCACGCCGTGGGACGGCCGGCGCTTCGCGTTCCTCGTGAGCGCCGTGCAGCAGAGCGACAACGGCGACCGGTTGCTCGAGGCCGACGCGCCGCTCGCGCAGGCAGCCAGCGAGTGGATCCGGCACCTGCGGCTCATCACGAATGGCCCGAGCGCCGACAGCTGGCCACCGGCCGCGCCCACGCTCGCGTCGCTTGGGAATCGGAGCTTTGGCGAGTCCACTGCGAGCACGGCCACGACCGCCGGCAGCGACACGAGCCCCGCCAAGCCCGCGCTCGGCAGCAAGCAGCCCAACATGTGGGTCAAAGGCGCGTCCGTGCACCGCGGGCTTCTGAACGCCTCGGGTGAGCAGCCAACACAGCAGCAGCGAGGGGCCGAGTGGGGCAGACGGGGGTACTGCACAGTGCACTCATAAGCGACGCTCTGTGTGTGTGATGGGGGGATGCTACA